>JAQGCS010000623.1:0-19985 GCA_034702105.1 Fuscozetes fuscipes
AATTTTGTCAAGAGAAACTTTCTAGAAACTTTCTCGAGAAACTTTCTAAGAAACTTTCTTTTGGACAACTCTAGTGCTGAGCTCTCATCACTATATGTCGAGAGCAATGTGTATCTAATAGATCAAAAGTGATGACTTTATTATTACCCCTCACAACACAATATCAACATAAGGGATAGAAAATAGAGGGAGAGTGGCAAATGTAATTTTTATTATTTGTACATGTTCAAGTATTTTTCATTACAAAAAAATTAATTAAAAATTGTAGGAACGAGTTATGTATTACTTCATATGAATGCCTTAAATAAATGAATTTATATATTGGATATATTGCATCAATTATATAAATTTTATGAGTGAGTCGTCAATTGATAAATAGATGGAATGATTGACTGCCAAACATTGGAGACTTCCCTTAAATTCTATTATAATGGCTCTAATTTTGGATGTGTTATAAATTCGAGCGAAACCCAAAATTAATATTGAAATCAAACAACAGTTGCCTTAAGAGTGAGTATTAATAGTTGTGTGACATTCACAAGTCGTTCATCATTTTCGACACAAATGTTAATCACAAGTCTTGAATGGTGTCGACTAAAGCAAAGAAATATTGAAAAGCATTCGTCACGAATGGAGTGATGGCCTATTGATAGCTCAGGCCTTCAACCATTGCTTTTCAATTAGTTTCAAACATCACACAAATACCGAAATCACTATTTTCTAAATTTATATCAAAAAACGGATCAATTGTGTCAGAACTATATCAACAAAAATAAGCGTCTAGCAAATAATTTGAATCGATTTTTTTTGCTTCACTTTTTTGTTGTCAGATTAAATGGTATTCACAACGAATTTCTGGTTCATTTATCTCTAAATTTTCATATAATTTTTATTGACAAAAGTTAAGATTAACGACACAATAGACTGAAGTCTTGTCATTCAGAATAAAGAATTTCAATTAGAGTTAAACGAAATCTAATATCTTGATTACAACAAATGGTTTTTATGAATATTTGGGTTTAAATACTCCAACAAAAGGGTTCTACTAATGGTTTGCTTATCATATAACACGCATTTTACTAAAATGGTTAGGGTACGTTTATGCCTCCAGTATCAACGAAATCATTACTTAAAAGAATATTAAAAGTAAAGTATAGATGAAAGCAATTCATTGATCAGATTTACTTCAGATTTTGTCCAAATTAATGTTATTTCCACTTTTGGCCATAGATTTCAAATGAGATTCATTTTATTGAATTTGAGTAATGAAAGAATCGAAAGAATTTTCACATTATTGCCAACAAATCCATATTATATAAAATGAATGCGAAAATGATTTGTCGCTAAGGATTTGGAATCCAAAAGCATTGAAGAAATCGGATACTAAGCAAACAGGTATGTGCAAGATCTTCATTTTCAAGGAAATCAATCTTGACAAATTTATTATTAATAATAAAAAATAATTTTGCACGATTCCATTTGTTTCTCATAATCATAATTATATTTACAATCTTATGATATTTGTGACATGTTTTAAGTTATAAGTGAGGAATTCCACAAATTCGATGTAAGTTTTCACAGTGTGTGAGTATTATTCAAATTGAATAATTGTATGCCTGCACATACTTGCCATGTAATACATCATTTGCTTCGCTTAATACTCTTGGAATGATTGTTCACAAATAGAAAGACAGAGAGTCTAACAACTATAACAACTCTGATAACTCTAAACAACTTAATAATAAACGCGACTCAAGTGACAGAAAAGAGTTGTTTTGAACTCACTTTGTATGAGGAGTCTCTTCCTCCTCAAAGAGATCGTCGTCAGCGTCTTCAACATCTGATGCCTTCTCAGGAAGCATCATAGCAACCGTGTCGTGATGCCATACTGCAAATTAACAAGCAAATTCTTAGTCAATTTGTTTTATGCATTAAATTCAATAATAGATTTGTTCATATATTAAATCAATAGTTGTATGAAAGGCATTAAAGCTCAACATAACTCTATAGTCGTTGTAATACATAATGAAATACATTTAGAAAACGACGACAGAATTACTCATCATTTAAATGATTCATTTAAACCAAAATAATGAAGAAAACCATTTATTCGCTCCGATAATAACTATTGATGCAAATAACCGCACAGAATATGCAAAAACATTTGCTATATGTTTATTACGCGAGAGAGAGAGAGAGAGAGAGAGAGAGAGAGAGAGAGAGAGAGATTGGCTGAGCGAAGTAATTAGCATAAATTAAAGACCTAATATTCTGATCAATATTGAGAGCCGTCGGCACCAATTTCTCATAAAACTAATATTATTTTCAGAGAATAGGACTCTCCCTTCGCATGACTGTCCCCTCAAGGATTTAGAAACGGTCTGCATAAGGGATACAGAAGGACCTATTATGAACTGATAATCTTTTATGCACCCAAACATACAATTTGCAGCTCTGTTTGGTTCTGTTTGGTAACTCTCCGTATATTGCAATTGGAAGGTCTCTCCTCATAATACCGAAAATAAAATGCTTTTCCAATTTTTAACTCTCCGTTAGAATCGGTTCAAAATTTATGGATTTTTTATGAGTTCGTAAAAAATAGGGTTTCGAGCAAATCATTGGTAGAAAAGAATATAATTTATGGCTAATAAAGATTTAATACTTTTAATCAGTTTATGCGTTTCAGTCAATACCAGAAGAGTAGAGGAAATGAGAAATAGCTATGGAATCGTATTTTTATTGGTGTCGAGTCATCCCTATTCAGACTCTCATCTGTAATAACGTTATTAGAATTGAACACAAGTGACGCCTAACTTACATACAATATCAGAATTTTTGCACACATTTGAGTGACTCATTCGGCAATTACTGCTTTCGATCAAACATTAATACAACTGCCGGTAGGCCCGCACTGGACTCAAATAATAACTTAGTATTAAACTCATGACGAGTCACTGCCATCACATCAAACGGATGGGAAGAAAAGGTTCACATAATAATGAGAGTCAACTCTATTATTGTATGGACCGAAAGCGTTATCAATTGGTGTCTGTCCTTCCAATCTTATGCTCGGATGAGTCCCAATCACTAATATTTTCCTTCAGTGTTATTCTGATTTCTGCTCGTTTATTATAAAATAGTTGGGGTTTTGTTAACTATACTCACTATCGGGTGTAGAATAATTTGATTGTCTGTGCATGTTTATTTATAATTTTATAACTGTGTTCTAAATTTGGGTTTGATTTAGAAAATGAAATTTATTTTTGAATGTTTTGAATGATATCTCTTCTAATGAGAAAAAGGCGTAAATTTAACGAATAATCAAAACGATTGACTCAAAAATAGGAACAAAAGTTTATAAAACATAATATTATTCCGAAGAGAATAATGTTTGGTCTCAGCGGGGATTCTGTCGTTTGAACCGTTTTATAGCCGATCCCAAAGTCTGTTATGCGATACTCAGCCAACACTTTGCTTGATTCAATAGAATACGTTGTCTCAGACTTTTGGTGACTGTGCTCTGCATTACAGCTCTAATGTTAATGACTTACTGTTGCCAACAATAACCAAAATAAATGTTTGGTCAGATTTTTCTGCAAATATTATATAAAGACTATAATTCTGAAGCAATTACTCTAACGTTTACTATAAGTGCACTTATATTCCAACGGTTAGGATATGGATAACTATATCTTCATTTAAATCAAATTCTAGACAAAATTCTGACGATAATTATTATTTCACTCAAATTAGACTCAAACAGCTTTTAGTCAAAATCTGATTAAATCAGTTTTGAAGTGTCACTCAAATAAAGAATATACCAAAACTCACCATGCCAAAGAGGGAAACCATAAAACGAGAGAGAGAGAGAGAGAGAGAGAGAGAGAGAGAGAGAGAGAGAGAGAGAGACTGCAATGTCCCAAACGAAAGATATTATTAACATTCGGGTTGGAGTGGAGCACAAGCGTTAAGAACGGACTGAACCGTTATCGTCGATCGAAATGATAGCTCAACAAAGTGTGAGCTCTGCTAAGAATGACAGATATATGCAGATATTGTGTACAAATGTGAGTAAAACCATTTTCCTTATTAACTTCGACTCGCATTCAATTCTATTTATAAATGATTTGAATGTGATATCAAAAGTTGAAAGTTTATGTGAAAAAATGTTCGAAAAGGCTCTCATTATTTGTTTAATAGATTAATAGATATAGTTTTGGACTCACAATAGAAGCAAAAATATTTGGATTCCATTGAATACAACCAGAAATGAAAACTGAACTGAATTGTAGGGGAGAGTCGTATCTCAAAAGAGTTTAGAAGAATATACAAAATAAAACGAATGAATGACAAAACTGACAGAATTGACAATGAAATGAAAAAGAGAGCAAAGAGTACTGATTATTGCGATAGGCTTTAAGTTTGGGTTTGGGTTTGGCACTGCTTTTGGCATTTGCTCCGCACCAACACTTGGCTTGAGATTAGTGTTTGGCGATGCATATGCACCACAACCAGATATTTCTCCGCTCACACTAAACACTCGTATCGAACCAAACAGAAGAGGAGTATGAAAAATGAGAATATATTTGAGACAAAGGTTTGCTTAAGTGATTAAAATCAATGATTTCAAAGTTAATGAGTTTTTTACGTTTTTGCAAATAATTATGTCAATTGTTTCACTGCTTTACTCTCCATATTAATTAATATCAACTATATTTCAGCGAATAAATTAAACATTGATAGAATAATTATGCAGAACCAAGCATGATCGCTTTAATATTTGTTATAACATGAGTGAATGAAATCAAGTGAATAGTAAATAGGTGATAGTAACTGTTCATCTAATTCTAAACGTTCTTCAAAACTAATGATTTTGTGAAAAATCAAAGCAAAGGAATTGTTTGTCATAAAAGTCAGATCTAATGCTGTAATTGAGTCACGTTTTTAGATATATCTCTTTTAAGAGTCGCCACAAATTGAGTTGCAATTAGTGCCATACGTTTCCAATTTACGCCTTTTTGCTGGTCATATAATGGCTCTTACATTATATTAGGGAAGACTGTATAGACTGTATTACCTGAGCTCTTGATCGCTATTCCGAGACATTTATTACCTAACGTAGTATTTGTGTATAAATCTATTAATATTAGGCGTAACTCAAATACAGGAAATTTAGTCGGAAATCATTTTTTAGATTTTCCTCAATTTATATTCAATGAGCAAGCTAATTTTCCCATTGATTCTCAATGATTTTGCATATTTAAGATAATTTTCTATCTCAATGCTATATAATGATTACTAAACGAAATGTTGTTTTTATTGCAAAATTGTATAATAATAATAATCTTTCGTCAATTGGATCGATAAAAAGGTTTAAATGTTTGGCATATAATTATTTTTTTATTCATTCAAATATTTCTTGTCTCCAGCCATGTATTTAAAGGCACGCAAAGCACACGAATAATTTTTAGCACAGAATAAGGCCATTGAAATAATTTATTAAAATGTTCTTCAGCTGAGTATAGAGAAGGAGAGGAATAACTAAACTCAATAATAATAAGAGAACCGAACAAAAAACCTGTATATCTGTAGAAAAATTGACAGTTAAATAAATAGAAAAGTGTTTCGGATTCAAACTAAATATACAATACTATGAATGGATCATCAAATAGATATACACAGACTCTGGTCTGCTGTCACTATACTGCAGTTTATAGTCGTCGCACAGTTAGCTAAATGCCATTCAAAGGAAATGCAGAAATAGTGGCTTTCCTTTCTCTACAATAGTCACAATTGGCACACTGGTGGGCACAGTCACTGTGGAGCACATCTGCGAATGCTTGAGCCCTTAGACTAAACGCCAAATAAGAGGACAGTATTCACACTAAAGAATAGTTTGGAGTAAAAACTCATTTCAAGTTCAAAATAAGATGAAACAATACGGAAGAAATAACCCAACTGCTAATGCAACGACAATTGGAGATGTGGTGAATGCACTCAATCAAACATAAGAGGCCAGGAGTGCCATCACTGAAGATAATAAACTTGGACAGTATCGTCATCTCAATGCGTCAGACGATGGCTGTGTTTACATAAGAGCTACCGATCAGACAATAAGGTTCAGACCATTAACTCAACTCTCAATCATTAGAAGCCTTTTTGCTATCAATTTCACTGAAAATTGTTTATCAATTTGTGAATGTTTGACAAAACGGCCGTTCCTTCAGAAAATAAATATTATGATTGTAATATATTTACAATTTACTAAACGTATTCCTATTTTTTCATTAGGAAAACTGCTCTTCTGTTTGACTGCATTTTTAATTCAATTCTAAACACGACTTGAATTGAGTTGAAGTTTAGTTATATTCGAGTCACACAACATCTCTGAATATTGGCTCAAAAACAGCAATAAAAACGCTAAATGTTGTGCCGATAAGTGGATATTCGATTCAATGGAATAATAAATAAATTTTCAGTTAATATATATTCAAAAACAAAATAATGTCAATTAATCTTAGTTAAAATGAGCACAAAAAATGATAATTTAATGCTTAAGGTTTTCCGAGAAAATTATTACCAGAGATAAAAACAGCGAATATTTGGGAAGAAATTTCTTCAAAACACTTAATACGAATTTGAATGATTGCTGCGATCACTGAGGATCACAGTTTGGGAGCACACAATATAAACAAGCAATAGTCAAGTGCTCACTAGTCAGTAGACCTTTAGTTTGTGGCTTTTCTAATCATTTATCTTTTGAGAGACTATACTTTTAAACACAAATACGATTCGACTTTCTTAGAGGTTTGGTTGGGTTGACCTTAAATTAGATAAACTTCAAGAAAGACTGATTGACGCACAGAATGATTTTGGCGTCGATTTGGTCCCTCGTTCTTTGTTGACTTTTCTTTCAAAGGCTATTTAGAGGTCACAATTTAACAGTCTATTGTCAAAGCGTGCAGCCGGGCCTGTGCTGACCCATCAGCGCAACGGGGGGCGCACACCAGGATAAATAAACTGATTTTAACAGAAAAAATGCTATCACAACTAAAATGACAAATTTTACGAACAAGAATGCAGTTTAAACGCAACTATACTTGTGATCACTCAAATTCAACTTATCTTGTTACTAAATGAAAAAAATATTTAACTTCGAATTCCAAAAATGTTAACTTTTATAGTTTATGTGCGTTTCATAAATTAGAAAAAATGGTTAATTGTGGACATAAATAATGAAAACCAACTTTGGTTTAAAAAAAATAAAAAAAATGAAATTTATTTGACTCTAAATAAGTTCAATAAATTATAAAAAATATGGTCTAAGAAAGTGACAATTTATCTCTAATCTGATTATAAACTTGTTTAAATGTGAGGTTTCATTCAAACCAAGTTAGTTTTTTGCAATCAAGTGAACCAAACAATTAATGAAATGGAAACAAGGCAAAGCACATACGATAGTGTCGTAACTCAAATACACATGTTTTAAGCAATGTATCCAGGACTAATTAGAACTTCCTTTGCTTAGTCAACAACTATTTCATTTTTCAAATTTCTGGGCATCTCTGGAGAGCATATGTATGAAATCAAACAAATAATTACCTCTTTCTTCGATGGTTTGACAATAAAGAGTCAGATCCAAAATGAAGACAAATCCAAAAATAGTAAAAATTGAGAAAAACATCTTTAATTGGAATCACATTTAAATCGAAACACTTTTTTAAACTAAAGAAAAAGAGTTGAATACAACAGTTGTATGGATTGAATGCATGAGCTCTACCCGGCCTCACATCAGAGCTCTGAACAGTGAATAAGCTGTGCTCTCAACACAGTATTCAAGCCATAAGATTCACACAGAGCTGAGGCACAGAATCGAGCAATGAATGTGTTGGAAAAGTGCCATCTGGAGTTCCCACTCTACCCACAAACGGGATATGGTTGTTGCCATTCAAGTCACTCAATTTCAACTAGATTTAACCGAGAGTAATTGTATTTAACCTTGATTAATACGATTGCCTTGATATTGCAGTGGAACACAAACTTAATGAGTTTGTCTAGGAATCTTAGAATCAGTTTTAATGTTTGACTTTAATGTTTGTGGTCTTCAAAGTGATATACAAGACATCAATCACTTGAGAGACAAAATTACGATCAAGTTTTCGATTTATAGATAAAAATAGAGACAAATATTACTTAGATTTTGATTAAACACAAATTAAAGTAAGTAATAAATATGGAGAACAGTCTCATAAATCGTTGAAATGTTTTTTCTTTTCAAATGCTAATAAGAAACTCATTTAAAACAAACGATAAAATTTTCATCAAAATTAATAAATATCTCAAATGTTTAGTAATTGTTTTCTCGCATTTAATTGATTTTAAATGCATTTCTGGCACTGAGTTATTACCCGAGACTTGAATTTAGTTGTTCTCAAAAAAACCTCTCATTAATTACTTATACAGAAAATAAAATAAAATCTCTAAACATAACTGACTTTTGGGTTAATAACTCCTGAATTCCAATAACTATAAGATATTTTGGGCTTTTTATTCCTCAAAAATAATAGCTTTTGAATACTTTATTAATGCAAAACAATTAATTTAAATTCTCTTCCTTTCAACTCAACATATTTGGTCCAACTTTTCATAATATCTTCATTTAATTTGTTTAGATTTGAATGTTCTATGAATTCGCCTTCTTTTCATCTTTTCCATCAAAAAAGTTCTTTTTATTCATTCAATTTAAATACGAATCAAATGATGGGAACAAACTTTTCAGCGAATAATTATTCAAATAATTTCCCACATTTATGCAAAATAGAGCACTCATTATAGAGATGTGCAAGTATGATTACAAATTCAATTGCAAAACTTCATTAAGTGTCCCACACAATATTTTCAGCTCAATTTGTTATTAACTGCAAAACCATCACTGACAACATGTAATTATTGAGCAACCTACTTTATAGGATGAATACTACCTAGGAATCTGCCAACTAATCACTCATATCATGTTTATTAAACCCTTCGAAGGATTTAAAAATATCCAGTTTATTTTTGTGGGTTCATCTTCATGATATCTCCTAATCGTGAAAATCTCTGAAAAGAGTGTATTTTTTAATCAAAACAATCTTTTTATTATTATTATAATGTTTTTAATGAATATTTATGTAAACTTGAATTTTGAGATCGTTTTCAATGCAAAGAATCCCAAGTTTTGGAATTTATTTTAATAGAATTTATTAGACTTTCATTTTGAAGATCAAAAGATTTTAAAAAGTATTTCGTTTCAAAATGTTTCCTGCAATTAGTGTCTCGAAAATAGCCCAAAGAATATCATGAATTTAAATAACTTTTTTAGTCAATTGAGTTTGGGTTCCAATAATTAACAATTTACTTTACTTTACTATATATTATACTATACTTCACTTTCTAAGTATTTCGGTTAAGCTCTTGAAGTCTTATTTTTGCCAAAATCGCGAGAATTTCAATCTTCATATGTTTAAGACAGTAGTCGTCATCACTTTTGCCTTAAATTGTGTTTAAAAATACTACTAATGAGAGAGTGAAGGCATCGCACAATAATTTACAACAAGAGCTTCAAACTATTCAATTCACTGACAATCGTTAACCAATAGGTTGAGTCCTCCCAAACCGAAACACAGCTCTTTTGTTATTCAATTTCTTCGACACTTCTTTTCTATGGATTAAAAGCAGAAAACGCACAAAATTTCATTGAAAATAATTTTAATTAAAGAGTTGATAAGTTTATGCAACACTTTTCAGATAAGAGGAGTTTTTATACTCAAAATTCTTTGATTTGAATTTTCAACTCTTGAGTTAATGACTCAATTTATCTTTCATTATATGAGAGTTGAAATATCGGTTCATTGGTTTCTAAAGGAACAGTTGAGTGAAGCCATTAACTCAAAATCGTGAATAAAACCAAAAATATTAATAGTTTTGCTGTAATTGAAAAAATGCATCCATTTGTTAATCAAATATCGAGATTATATTAACACAAAAATTTTGAAGCAATAAATTAATGTCTAAACGAGTTTACACCAAAAATAATCGAAGAAAATATTGTCAGAAAAAATAGCAGAGAAGACAAAGGAATAAATTTTAAGACAATTCTTAGAATTTCTCTGTTTATTACAAAATTATTATTAGAAACAGATTTTCGTGAAATGCAGTTATTTTTGTGGGAATTAATATTTATGAAGTGATGAACAATACTTTGCAGACACCCTTTCCTCTGAGCAATTCTTTTATTACTATATGGCAGACAATAGTGAAGTATCTTAAAAAAGATTTGTTTTAAGATAAGAGTCAGATCTGTTACTAATAAATAAGAATTTGTTTTGTTTTGTTGGAGAAATGCATTTAATAGGAATCCAGACATTATTTAAGTTGTTTTTCCCGTTTTTATCCCAAATTCGTGTTTTAATTGACTTCATTTGGATTTTGAGTAACAGAATCTTCGATTGGCGCTCAAAAACGTGACCAAAACCTAAATATATTTATGAGTATTACTATAAAAATAAGTATTTATTGATATTCTATGAAGACTTGACTCGAACTCAACTTTTAAGAAGAATTTTGTTACCAAATGTTAATGGATGCAAAAATATTAATATATTATTTAACTGATTCGATAACTTAAGTCATTATATCTGAAATCAAATGATTTAATTTATTTTATTTTTAATGAGAAGTCATTAAATTTTTTAAAATTCAAATAAATCAGAAGAAAAAATGCAAAACTATTTGTGTGCGAACATAATCGCCAATTCACGACTGATTGCATTGCTTCAATCGATATAAGCAGGCTAATTGAAGCCACAACAAGTTCAATGTATTAATACAATTAATGAACAAAAACTCAAAGTTTTCATTAATTAATTTCATCGAAATTATTCATTTCATAACATACTTATCAAATGTCTGCGTTTGGGTTCGGCTCAAAATGATATTTGCGCCCAACATATGAGTGGGTTATCATATCATCTTAAAGAACAAACCATCCCTTGTCTCAAATGGAATAAAACAGTGAAATATAAGAGGATTTTAATTCTAAATTTGTTTCAATTAAAATGCGTTTCTGTGTTACTCACGTCTGAGTCAATCAATCAAAGTATAAGTCATTCACCAGAATATGTATTCTCAATGAAGTCTAATAAATTCTTTGCACGGATTAGGTCTATAAAAACAGTTGTGAGGAATGGCATAAAAGCAATTCATATCACATTCATATATTGCTATGAATTGAAAGCTCTTCTGTCTGTCGATAACTAAAAGCAGTTAATTATCTTTGAAAGCATTGGACAATAAAATGCTATGTTTTTGGGCGAAAAATAAGGTCTTAATTGTGTACTGAATATTGTAGTCATTAAAGCTTATCGTAAATTACAAAACATTAGCCATGTTTTGACTTTGATTATCCCCTATCACAGCTTTTAACCAACATTTTTAACATTCATTTCTGGCTTTCCATACAAATCGAAAAACACCGAAACTTTTATCATTAAAATGAGTTTTTTGTCTCATTATTTGCTTTTAATAATGTTTTTCATTATTCCATTTATGAGATAATCGGAACTTCGAATAAAAGCCATTTTTTCTCCAAAGATAAGAGTAAAGCAATTTATTCGATAAAAATTTTAGACTTATTTGACTGGAAATTAGTAATAATTAAGAGCTATCTCCTGAAAGAATGTTTTGGCTCTATTAGATTTTTTTGAAATCAGAGCACAACTACTCGCGTCTGTTCCGAGTCGTGACCTAAAGTCTCGCTTTATTTCCGTTTGGATTGAGACAAATGCTGTCATAAGAGATAGAAAAGTGATAAACAGATCCTTCACTTCTATCTCAATATTTGTAGTCTTCAAATAAAGATATTATGGATTACACTTGAGTTCCACTTTTATGAACCTCTAATTTTATGAGAATGGCCATTTTATTAACTTTCCAAAACATTAATAGTATAATTGGAATTAATTTGAAAAGAATTTTATCATACTATTTGCTCGAGTCAACCTGGTTGATAAAAACGGAACTGAAGTGTATATCGAAATACGATACCAATTATTAAATAGTTTGCAAGTCAAATTTTCTAAAACTGAAGGCCAGACACTTAGGGGTTCGAAGCAAATATCTAACGGATGCAATAAAAACTCAGAGATTGCTCAGAGCTTCAGTCTAAGCATTTGAGAACAAAAATGTGAATATGAATGATGACTGTTCCCATTTGCACTTATTTACTGTTGAACCCTTCCCTCGATTAAGTACATGTATGAGCAAATAACTCCAAAATTGATAAAATGGTTGATTAATTCATATTTTATTAAAGATAAGACATTTTGAATAATAAGTCAATTATTTATTTAAACAAATATAATATACAAATGTAAATACATTCGATTGGCAGTGAATTTAAATTATTGATAGTATAGTTAAAAGACGAATAATTCGTTAATCAGTAAATAAATGATGAGTTCATGCATTTAATGATGATTTTGATGTATGTTTTGTGAGTTCTCGCAGTTCTTTCAATTCATTGGTTAAGCACTTAAGCATCTGATGATTAATAACAAAATTAGTATCGACTAAAACACATAAAAGAGTAATACCTGTTCTGATTTTGGAATTGTCTTCTCTTCGGTTAAAATTTTCATCAGAGCAGTGAAAATATGAACAGGAATATAAAGGGGACGAGTGTTTGGAAGAAGAGAACACTTTAAAAGAAAAGACAATTAATGATACAAAACTCAATTTATTTAAATATATTGAAATTCTTGTTAAGAAACAATTTTAATTAGAATTTATTACCCGAATATCAAAATACTCGGTTCCTTTCCCTTTGAAGGCACGGATGTATTCGAGGGACAAATTAAACGCTTCTTCAATAAAGTCATAAGTGATTAGAAGTCGAAGTAATTCGGGACAGTTTTGTTTCTAAATTTAAAACAATTAATGAGATTTTTGTCATATTGTTTACAAGTATTGAATCATTAATCTATTAAGAGATTAGTTCTGCAAACGAACCACAATTTCCTCACAAATACTTTAGTAGTGAAACAATTCGA
Organism: Fuscozetes fuscipes; assembly: GCA_034702105.1. Classification (NCBI taxonomy): domain Eukaryota; kingdom Metazoa; phylum Arthropoda; class Arachnida; order Sarcoptiformes; family Ceratozetidae; genus Fuscozetes; species Fuscozetes fuscipes. Next base: position 13,089 of record JAQGCS010000623.1, read on the forward strand.
GGATAACTCAAAACAAGAGCTCCTAATTAGATTACATTTTGCTTCATTTTGCTGGATTTAAATTGCATCTTATTCAAATCTTATAAATTGAATACAAATTTGTAGCGAATATGCAAAATATATAATTAATTAAATTAGATGTACCTGGTATTTGAGTTTAAGGCAAGTGGGAATCATTATTCCATTTGATAACAACTTTTCTGTTACACATTTCTTGAGTGATGTCTGTCCTTTGGCTTCATATTTATCTAAATAAGCAGTAATCAAGTGCCACATTTTCTGAACTGGAGCCAAATCCGCACAATTGATAAAACCGAGGGAAGGGGTGTCGTTGTCAACAAAACAGTCATAAACGTCGACAATTTCATAGCTGTTTCCCGATTGGACTAAATATATGTATTTCGAAACAATTCCTTCAAATATGGACTCGAATTTCATTTTAAGTAATGAACACAAATTGAACGCTAAATCGAAGAGAGAGGCAGATATGAGAAGAGTGACTGTTTCGGTGGCGTCAAGGAATGTGTTTGCGATCGCAAATGTCTTCTCATCTTTTTGTAGTAATCGAAGTCTTGCTTTCACTAATTCATACTCTCGTTTAATGTCATCGCTGTCCAGAATTTCCATTTCAACAGATTTTATCGATTCATCCATTTCTTCACCTCTTAAGGAAGAATTGAGTTTTCGTTTAATTTGTGGGAAACTGTCATCTGTGCGCACAGACGGCTTCACAATCCATGAATATTTGGGATTAATTATTTTGAGACAATTCAAAACAATGAGATAAGAAGTGAGTTGCTTCTTTATGCTTTCGATGCCATTAACTTCTTGACTCAGTCTTCGACAATACTCATACATTACAGACGCAGCTCTTCGATAGTTATTGTCTTTAATAAAATAAGAGTACAATAGTTGATAGTAATTGATTTGATTCGACAAAAGAAGATCAGTAGCCCTCGCCCTCGACTCTATTATATTAATGAACTCATCTTCGATATCATTGTAAGTGAAGGCCAGAAGAGCTGACAGATTTACAGATTCGCAGTGATGTACAACAAATTGTCTCAAACATATCTGCTTTTGCGAGAGGTCGGGGTTTGATAGCAACGCCTCATATGCTTCGGTAGTATTTCCTAACTCCAAATGAGCCATGAATTTAGTTGAATATAACGAAGATATGTGTTCGTCATAATCGATATCATCTGATTTGGATAAGATGGACAGAGCGCTATCCACTACTTCTACAATAGCGTCCGGATTGGCATAAATGGCAAACAATTGCAATAATTTATTATAATATTTATAAATAGTAAGAGCTTTGATCACATCGTTATCTTCGTCTTCGATATCATTGTCTCGATTATGTCCATATATCATTCGGCGCAGAAACGGTTCTTCGTTGACACCTAAGAGTACTTTATTGAAGAGTGGAATTGATTTGTTCGACTCTCCAAGAATCAGATAACCGAGAGCTTTGAGGAAAAGCCTCGATCTGGAATTCCATTCATAGGAAATGTCCATTTTATTGATGTATTGCATCAAAAGATTGTATTGACCGAATCCCAGAAGAAATTCCGGTAAATGAAACTGAATGGTCAGCGGAGAGATTAGAAGCGCTATTGATTGGACCAATTGAGGTACAATTGTGGTCCACATCTCAATGTTTGCGACAGTTTCTCCACTCATTTCTGACTTATACGACAATAGTTTTTTGGCCAAAACTCCGCCATTATTTTGTATGAAGTGATTGAGTATAGTTCGTGGCCCACAATCGAACAAAAGCGACGCTGAAGAGGGACCGCTTCGGTTGACATTTATATACTCATTGAGCTCCAAAAGGGAGAGATGAGCGACACAGTCCTCGGCTACAACTGAGCCAATGCTTCCCAAAGTCATTGGTGTCTCACAAATCCAAGTCATCAAATAGTAAGCGTTCAAAATGGAAACAGTCATTGGAATTGTGTACGAATTAATTTTCTCAATCGTTTCTAGATAATCTTTGTTTCGCAATTTAGTTATAAATGACTGAAATATAAGTAAATCGCGACAAAAGTTGTATTTCAAGCGAACCATATGTTTGACGCTTTCACTCAACAAATTGACCCCTCTATTACTCGACAAAAAATTTGTATAAATCGGAGAAACGGTTTGAGAAATATTTTCCAAAACTTGATCTTCATTTGCATCTTTCAAATGGGATTCCATTAATTTGATGGTTAATTGGATCGCTTCAAAAAGTTGTGGCGCTTTTGTGAAAATGTTATCGAAAGCGTGTTTCAGCGGTTCGCCGGTCAACGATTGTGAATCAGTCGACATAATTAGTGAATTATCTATCAAAGTTTCTGCTGCAGAGATGGCTTCTTCCCCTTTCAAGAGCTCGGCTTCGAATATAATGAGGTCGTCTTCAGTTAGAGAATCATTGATTTGACTCAGACTTTTCAATAGTATAGAAAAACTTGACTCAATGGAGGGGTCGTCGCACACAAAACTCAAATCGCTTTTAAAGCCATTCATTGAGTTAATGAGAATGTCGTCCAACGGATCGTTTTTGATCGGGAATTCTATGTTTGCCTTTTTGATGATACCTTTAAATCCAGTCTTCGGATCCACGAAAAGTCCAAGGGGTTTGTTTTCTGCGCTGTGATATTGAACACAATATGAGTGTAAATTACGCCACGACTCTAACTCAAGAGTCGTATACTCTTCAGCCGTTAGTTCAGCGGCGCCGACAAGACTTCTTATCTTTGAAATAAAACAAATTGCGAAATAATTAAGTCAATTAAATAATTAAATTAATTCAAATGAAAACTAATTATTCAAACAATGAATGACTAAAGTGTTTCCTCAATTCATAAGAATAGATAACGAAATTCTCACAAAATATAAATATATGTAAAAAATGGTTAAACACTTACTTTAGTTTCGACCACTTTTGTCGCCTCTTCTATCAATAGTTCTGTTTTACATCCAATTAAAGACGATTCCGATATTCTGCTCATAATCTGAGGAATTGGAACAAAAACAGTGAAAATCCGTTCGGAAAATAAATTGAGCGGAAAATTGGAGTAAATATGAAATAAAATGCTAAACAAATAGCAATATGTGGTGTGACTCACACTAATTGATTTGGCAATTGTTTGGAGGGAAAAGTTCCCAGACATGAAGATGTCTTGTATGTAAAACTCTCGCGGGTCGACCAAAATCGAGTTAATGTTAATCTTATGTGCGAACTGCGAATGTAAGGCAACAGACCTCCAGTCCCACGAAGAATAACTGCAAATATTCCGATAAAACGCTATATTTTTCTCGTGTCTCAAATAAATTTTCTCAACAGTAAAACAGTAACTGTTTGCGAAGAATGACTGATCTCTTATGGGATAATTCCAACACATTTCATACCTATCTATAGGAGAGTAGAGAACTTTAGAGACATTGTCCGAATTGAGCCAAAGGGACCAAATCTCGTTATTGGCTACACAAAAGTCAATCAGATCGGCTTCGGGTGCGTAAATAACCGCTATATTTCTGAGTTTGTACTGATTGTCTTCGATTATGGGCTCGAAAAGCATGAATTGTCGCTGTTCTCCATCAGCGATGAATGCCGACAGATATAGAGTTGAATTGTCTTTTGACGTCCACTTCTTTAAGATGACGGGACGACGAACTTTCAATACATTTAATGAATAATAAGATATAATAAGTGACTATTTTCACAAATTGTTGACTTAATCATTAAGTTTCGCAATAATTGAGTGAAAAATTTCAGATTCGAGTAATTATTATATAAAAACATTAAAATGAAGGAATAAAATATATAATTAATGAATTAATTCATACCATTCATATTTGAATATAATTTATTAGTTGTGTGAGTTTGAAGTACCAACGAGTAGGACATAAGGCATTCCTGTCGTTTGTGTGACCACATTCTGATTCGTAAATCACGACATAAGGCGAATATCAAATAATCGTCTTGTATTTGATGACTAACGAGACTGACGGCCGCCTCATCGCTCTCCTGAGTGGGCCTTCATAACAATCATTAATGGAGCATAATATTAAATATTAAAAGGGAAAGCCTACCTCATGAGAGAAGGCACGAGTCCACTCCAGAGTCGGCCTATAATCGTGGTTTGCCTCAACTCATAACTGATTACTTTTGCTGTCGAGTAAAACACAAAACGTGTGAAACATTTCGTAATTCTTGCCATTATTTTAGTGTATTTTACAATTAATGGAATTTTTACACTTTTGGCTAATTTTTCATTGAGTTTAGTGTTCGTCGTGTTTTTAATTTGTTTTTAGTCTTTTTTTTGTCAAAAGAATTGATAATTTGGGAGAACTTCGACATCAATGATAGGGTAGAAAATGAAAGTTAATTAAATTTAAGAAACAATTCTCTCAAATAAAATGATTTGAAGCAAAGAAACGCTTATTTGGACAAAATGTGCGCAAAAGTGAATCATTCGAAGGAATCTCATGAGAAAAGACAACTAATTTTCTCAACGATAATAAGCGAAGTGAAGCGAAGACGCAAACTATCGTTGAGGACATTCGCAGTGGGAGTCCATTAACGCCATTCAATGTCTTAATGAAACAAAAGACAGTCAAATACCTGAGTCTTCCGGTGGACCCAATCGGACGACCAGAAGAGAGCCGATATTGTTGGCGATCACAAATACCGCTTCTCTGTTGGATGTGAGCCACGAACAGCTCGTCGTAGGGATGGGTAGACCGAGCGATGAACCATATGATGGCAGAACACTAGAGTTGTTCGGGTCATCCAGGTTTTGGTTGTAGGCATTGTAGAAAATGGAGGCCCGCGACAGCTCGATGCCCGTCACTGATGTTAATAAACTCTGCTGGGAAACATTGAGACCGGACCCGCCTGTGCTCTAAAATTGAATACATAATCACAATTTTAATATAAAAATTATATTCAAAACCTCTAATTTTGTGGAAAATTATGACAAAAATTAAATAAAAGTTTAATTCGATGACTATATTCATAGATAATAACATGTAATCCAATTACGGAAGTCTTTAATGATTGGACACAATCTTAGAGTGTATTATAAGACGTCGATTCAGTGAAAGGACAGAAAGAAAGGTTCCCAACACTTGATGTCTAAATGTCATCAGAGCTTTGAATTTGATGTACAGTTAGTCATATGAGTTATATAATCAGCACAAATGTATTGTCGAGTCCTGGGAGTCAACACTTTTGGAATCTTAATTGTGGGAACACTTCTATCGCCACAAAAAGTCTTTCTCATAGAATAACTATTCAGACGTTGAGCTCAGAATTTGATGGCAGACTTTATATTAGATCCAAAGGTGACGACAGAATCAAATTCATTGTCGATAACATTAAATCATTGATTAAACATTTTTTAGTCAAATGTTTGGGAAAAATGAATTAAATTTCAAATTAAACAAAACTAATCAAAAAAGTCGATTGAAATCAAGAAAACCAATTCTAAGCAAAACTACTCAACACTTACGCCAATTGATTCCAATTTTCTCGGGTGAGTGAAAATGAAGCGATGGACAGACGAAACGGTGGCCACCAATACATATACTTTATCGGTGGTCTCATGAATACTGACCCCCTCCAGTACGGGACTTTTTTGGAAATGAAGCTTCAAGTGATTACCGGTTAAGTTGACATCGAGTGACAGTTCTGTCAACTCAAGGATGTCGTTATTGGTCTTCCTATCGGCGCCGAAAGTAATTCATTTGTAAGACACAATTGAGAAGCAAACAAATTACCAATAAATGAATCGGTTGCAGGTATTGGTGGCCCAGGCATTGGTGTCGCGATATGTATATCCACCGGCACTTTCACACAGTTTGAAGTCCTGAAGAGTGCTGTTGGCGGCGCCTAAAACACAGTTAATTACAATTAGTTTGACTCACATCCCACTCATCGCTCAGTAATTGTTTTATTTATAAGCAATTGTCTGAACGCAGACTTTATTTAATAGAAAGCGTAACAGAAATCACTTGAAATGAATTAAAATTAATTATATTTACATTTAATTTGGATGTAATTTGCAGTCATTTTTAGCGCACATGTGTTCGCACTTCATATCAATAAATTATGTCTCAAATAAATTGAATTCAATAAATGAGTTAACTTTATTGCATACAAACATACAGTTAACGCATTTCATAACAAACACTACTTTTGCTAACAAAAGACAAAACAATCAAAAATATTTCAAAGATCAATTCAGCGAATGTAAACTTGCTCCAAACTACCTTGAATTATCGTCATATTTTTGCGCATATACTTGTACATGCACATGTACTTATTTTAAAGAACAAATAGATCCTCGATAGCATGACGAATTTAAATCTGTGTGAATATTAGAAGTAAGAAAGATAAAATTAAGTAAAGTTAGTGAGTGAGCTAATCTTAACATTTACTAATCTCACACAAATGGTTTTGTTATTTATAAACGAGTAATAGAGTGTTTGAATGCTGAAGTTACAAATCTTGAAAGCTTCTAGCAAATGACCATTAACTATAAATTTCAATCTCATCCAGGTTTCGATTATTCGCAGGCCTTGTTCTAATTGAAAGTTAGAATTTCAAAGAATGATAATTTTCAGTAAATTAAATTAGAGATACAACAGTAAAAATGTTTCCATGATAAGCTTCAATATGCAAAAGATAGTATGTTTGCATATTGGTACAGATTGGTACAGCACAAATTGTTTTAGACAATTACGCTTATTGGCATTAATGGCTATAAACTAATCAATTCAAAACCACCTGCAGCTTTAAATGGGAACTATCTTGCTAAAGATGTCAGTTAAAAGCAAATGGATATAAGCAAAAAATGTTTACAACAAATGGTTTGTAAACAACAATAGTATTCCGTAATTATA
>JAQGCS010000624.1:0-19970 GCA_034702105.1 Fuscozetes fuscipes
TTTTTATTGTATTGTATAACAAATAAGTCCAAAGTTCTTAAGATATGTTTAAGAAATACTTTGTAAAGTGTTGTCGAATACATTTTTTTTGTTGACTTCACTTCAAAACAGAATATCATTAAATCAAATTGAAGTCATTCCAAACAAATGAAATTTTAATCCGTTTCGGATATTTTATGTCAAATACAACAGCACAGGTATCCAAAAATAATACTCAAATGGGAACATCATCTATCTAAGAATTGTGTGCATGTGTGTGTATCTTCGAGAGAGAGAGAGAGAGAGAGAGAGAGAGAGAGAGAGAGAGAGAGAGAATTATAAGTGAAAAAATGAATGTATGAATGCGTTGACCCACAAAAATAATAGTGAAGTTCATTACATAAGAAATTTTAAAATCTTTGGTTAACATTAAAAAAAACTTCAAAAACCAGAGGCAGAGAAAGAGAACAGCATAACAACGAACACATCTATCAAAGAGCACAACAAATATCTATTTAGACTTTCTTAACACACAATCGCAATATTGACCCAAATTGAGTCAAAATACTAAACGACTGTAAATATAGTAGCGATTGATATAGTGGTCGATCACTCATATTCTCGGTTCTAATACTAAAACTTTAGTAACGAAATTCCCAAAATTATCATTTCTTAGTTAATAGCGAATTACACTTAACTTATTAAGCCAGAGGAATAATGGCGGTAGAAAAGTGGTCGTTGCAAATTGCATGACAATTCATACGTGACTGTACTCCGCATACTTTACTAGTTAGCTTTAAAAGGGAATGTACGACATGTCGCGAATAGAGGTCATTCATCTCCAACTGTAGACTTACTACAAATAAGCACTGATTTAACTAACGATCAAATGTAAGAACAGATAAAATAAATATTAATTTAAATGAGAAATTTATAATACAGTGGAGATAACACAAAAAAAGCTCGAAAAGCAATTAAAAGACTCAACACATAGAAACGAGTATCGAAACGAAAGCACAGAATAATCGAGAGAGTAGTGCATCGATAAGATATTCCAGTTATAACTTCCAACTTATTGAAGAAATGTTTTCGAGTGAAATCAGATTAGGAGCAGAATAAATGTTAGTGGAGTTAACCAAAACATCCTTTGGCCAGAACTCATATTTAGGGGAAATGCCTTCAAACGTTTCCTATGAAATATATACTAATTGTGTTTTTTTAAAGGCACTGCAAAAACCAATTTGTGAGTCGAATATTTCGATGCAATTATAGATAAAGGCGTGTAAGAGATGAACACTAATTATTGAGAGCACTGTTAGTACTATACCTAAAATCTATGGGCTCTTTAGAAAAGGTACTCAAGTGCTGACTAATTATTATTACGAAACAAGACTTAAAGGCATATATTTAATGAAATGCTTAATCTATTATAATATCCTATTGTGTAGTCTTCTACAAAAAAGAGGAGGCAATGGGTATGGGATTGCGTTTCTCTCATGTTGAAGACAAATACACACCCAATTCAGATGACCTAGCCATCAAAGATAATAACCGGATTTTTATATCACATCCAATGCCAAATAGATTGACAGCCATTACTTTAGTTCAGATTCTGCAATAGAGTGAAGCCAACCATCGCTTTTATTGGACAGCTCTCAAATACAACTTATCAAACGTTATTCTTTACCACTTTTCAGATTATAAAACACTTAATCAAAACCCCGAATACAAAGAACAGCCACAAATACACGACCACTGAATAATTGTTGCTTCAGAACGAAAGATAAGGTAACAAAGCTATGAATTAATACAAATAAAGTCAGAACCGAGTCCTTGAAAATCAATGATATAAGCGTTTGATTTAGTGCTGATTTAGTACTGGACTTACTTATACTCAATGCTAAATCATTTAAACTTAAATATGACTCATATTCAGCACAACAATAAGAAAAAAAGTAGAAAATTATACCAAAGTTTTTGTGTCAATTGAGACAAAGATTGCGTCAAAAAAGAGGTACACTTTGTGTGTTAATAATCTTTGAAGAATACAATCATTGGCTTACAAAGAGCTCGAAGAGAGATATTCGTGACTTATTTTGTGAACTAAAACAGCAAAAAACTATTTCAAACGATTATTCGTCAAAAATATAATAGCGTTCAGTAATGGACAGACTTATAGTGAGGATTAAGAACTAGGAGTTTGGGCTGAAATATCAATTCTTATGAATCAATTCGAGGCTACAAATCACGAAACGCCTAATCAAGTGATATGTAATTATCATACAATGAAAGCATAGATTTGATTAGTTTTTCACAATATTTAGTACATTGAATACAGTGTTATTTCCAATACTGCGCTCGACTTCACCGACAAATGGAAATCCTTATCATCAAATCTACGATCAGAGGGCTGTCTAATACCACAAATTGCTTTTAATGTATGCAATGAATGTCAAAAGCACTCAATATTTGACACTTTCAACAATACATTCCCTTTGGATAAAAGCGTCAAAAAGTATTACTTTTTTTTAATCAACAAATTAAAGCTCACAAAAAAGTCTTTAGATGTTTACTCGAACCCAATTTGTTAATCAAAATATCAAATATTAATGTAATTAATAAATTGGACGAAATTAAAGCAAACGGAACGTCACTTACCAAACAGTTTATAGCGTTTGAGCACAATATCAGAACCAGAGTTGTCTTTTGAAAGTCACTCCAAACAACTTTTTGTAATACTTTTTTCACTCGATTTGAAGGCAAAAAATCGCAAATCGATTGAATGATTAGTAAAAGAAAAATATTAAAATCACTGAAAAAGTGGTGAAAACGAGTCGAGTAAAGACTACGGCAGAGTTACGTGAGTCGTGAGATCAGGTAATACTTTGTTTTGGAATGAGTTGTGAATAAATCAGTTGTGAAGACAAACAATAATGAAATGAAATGAAAACTAATGAAAAACTCTGAGAACTCAAAACATGGGACAGAATCTGATGGATCGAATCCTCTGTGCACCACAATTGATCATTTGGGGGAAGTGGCGTCAGGGCGTCAGACAGTCGCCAACAGTTCCACTACGGGATGATTGGGCGCTATGGCTATGGACTCATGAAGAATAGCCAAACAGTTTTGGGATAACATAATCCAAACACTAATATAGGGATTGAAACGATTCACAAAACACAGCGTATAATAGCTATAAGAGCTCACAATACAAGTGGTGGCACACGAGTAGAGGCAGAGCACAGGCAGGTTAATGGAAATGCTATCAAGCGTTGCAGAGCAGCACTGTTGTGAATGCACCAGGTGATACCTCACGTGATTACAAATTATATCATAGCAAAGCTCTGCTCCGATTGGATGCCACAGTCAAGAGGTCTGCATTAGTTAAAAGCTATGCAGTGGTGGCTCAGAACCAGTTCCAAACCAATGTTAAACATTTATATGGTATACACAGACACTCTGGCCATATATACAAACTATGGTATCTATTGTATGTTTGAATAGCTTTACCAAACAATTACGACAATAGACTCCAAGTTGTGAACAAACGGACCAACAATTCACAACTCGTATTGAAATATAGATTAATCCCAAAGGATTCGTCATTAATGCAGAGACAGCACATTCATATTCAAAGTCATTAAATGACTGATAATTATTGGCATAAAATTATCATTTCTAGTCTCGATTTAGGGTTCAATGTAAGGCAACCCCTTATGTGCCATTTGATGGCCACAACTAATAGCTCTTTGTTTCCATATTCGAGATAATGATAGTCTGAAAATTACTTTTTTGCAAATCGATTCAAAATAATGCAAATCAAACTAAGAAATGCATTAAATCATAGAAATGAGAACAGGTATAGGAACGGAAGTGTCAGCCATGCGAAACGAATACATTATAATAAAATTTTTCAAAAATAATAACCCATTAGTCATCAACATATCATTTCATTTACTAATGTGTTCTTCAATTAAATAAATGCTTATATTCTTCACAAAACTTTGGCCAAAAATTCTTCATTTGAGTGAATGGCGCGAAAGTGGCGAACATTTGCCTTCAAATCAAGTTTTGAACAAAACTTAACTAAACTTTTAAACTTCAAACTGTAAGAAAAGTGGAGCCACAGAGTGGTCTTCAATCGAAGTAAATGGTGAACTCAATTCGAGCAAAACTTGTCTATCAACTTTAAAGGGCGGCAAATGTTAATAGTCAGGACAGGTTATCACTAGGTTACCAAAACAACCTTGGAGTTGATTTCTCCCTGAATCGAATTATGAATTTTCATTATACAACTTATTAAATATAGAGTAACCCTGGTGGCCGGTGTTGCCATAGAAAACCGGTAAATGGAGCAGAAAATGACTACAGATAGCAGTAGTGCTTCATCTGAAAGCCGGTCACAATTTCATTAATCAGTTATCGAAATCTCTAAAAAGAGATAATAATAAATGCCTTCAAATGCCTTCACACGAATAGTGCCTTCACTACAATAGCGGCGCAAAACCGGAAACAAATATTTGTGTCATTCGTTAACTTATTCCTAATTAATCGAAACAATTATTGCCTAATATTAGTAAGAATTTAAAGAAGATTGAGATTGAGATCACTGTTTGCAGGCAAAGAACGAGTCATACAATCATTAATATCAATGGCAGTGATGACCACAATATAATCACCAAATAATGTGATTACTATTGAAATCTTTCAAAATTGCTTCATTTGAATTACTATTTACTAAACACATCATAACATGCCATTCATTATTTGAGAATGCTCAGATTTTAAAATTAAATCTGCACTCAATAAAACAATTATAACTTGATTTAAGCTCAACCCGGTACTTTCTAAATAAATCGAAACAATGACTATTAACCAAATTTGTGATTAGCAAAAGTTAAACCCAAACCTATTTGACAAGAATAGAGATTCTAACAAAAGAAAGAGAACTTATTCTCAATTCTATGACTCAACAATAGGAGTAAAACTCTCAATGAATTCAATTACTATTTACTTATATTGGATTAGAGGTTATTCTTTGATAAGTGAAACAATGAGTGACACTTCTATTCCAACTCAACACTTATAGATGAATGTCATTCAAGAAGGTCGATCAAGGTAGATGCTCTTCTTTTAAAATAGAAAATTAACATGTTCATACATCTAGGAGTTTGTTATAAACTGCAAAAATATTAGTTTATTAATCAGGAATTGTTTTGTGATCATCACTGAGAGTAGTGGCAGACAATCACTTACTTTGTGATGGCTAATAATGTCAGACAAGTCTGAACTGATCTTAGAGTTGGCACAGTAGCAGATGGTCTCTAATTGATGTTCCGTATAACTCAACCATTTGATAAATTCGGCTAAAGACGTCTTCTGTAGTTCTCGGGTTCGTTGAACCTATTATTTTGTGAGCAAAATAATAAAATCAATTCTCAGTAATGAATGAGTAATTAAAAGACAAAAGTAATAAAATATCGTCATTTGATTCGTAAATAAATTCTATGATTTTTGAGTAAAAATAAAATCTAATTAATTATTACCGAATCGAAGTCTTCTTTTTGTGAGACATCGTTAATGCCCTCAGCGGTGGTAATATCAGGAAAAGTGTTTATGACAGTCGACTCGTTCTCCAATAGGGCCTCCTATTAAACATAAAATTACAAATAAAAGTCACAAAAACTTTCCTCTGATCGGAGAAAAGCAAAGAAAATAATTAAATGTAAACACATTTTAAGCAATTATTGCAAAAATAGATAAAATCAGAGATAAATAATTGGAAGTCATTCTAAGAGTTAATATCTTACCTTGCAAGTTTTGATGAGTTCATTACAATTAATCAAATAGTTATAGTCGTCATTCTTGAACGATATATTAGACGTGCCATTCATTCCGGACGGACTCCTCGACAGCAGTTTTCTCTTTAGTGATGATCTCTCATAGAATAGAGAATCACAAGAGACGGACTTCGAATTACGGTCTGTTGAGAGCATTGCTGAAAACATAAACACTGTTAGACTTATGTCACTCCTTTCGGAGGCAATAAAATCGGAGATGACTACAATCGAGTTAATTGTGAAGTTTCATGACTTGCAATAACCGTAAAAAACAAATATAAGTTAAACTTTAGAACTCACACAACAGTATATGAGTTGACATTAATTCCTATGCTCTGAGAGGAAGTTTATAATAAAATTTTTGTTATAATAACTAATATTACGTATAGTTTGTGTGTCTTTTGTAAAGAATAATAAAATATTTGTATATTTAATAGTTTATAACGAATGCCAATACATAAGAGAAAAGGCAGAAAACACATTAACTAACGATTCAAATAAAGCGGAAAATATTCAAAACATTAAGTTCTGTAAAATATCGATTCAAATATTGAATTACAAAAATCAGATTCATTTGATTCATTTGAAGACTATTTGATTGTAAAATAAAACTTTATATCAATTGAATACCTCTTTGTTTGGCTTCAGAACGAATTCATCGATAGTTTGCAGTCAGTATTGAATCGCATTATTATTTATTAGCAAATAATTAATGTATTACTTATTTGGCACCAAATATGTTAGGAATCAATGGATAGGAATTTACGATGACATCAATCTGTGGCACAAGAGAAAGACAAAGACATTAGACAACGATTTGGTCTAAAATTAGATGTGGACTCAATTTATATGCGAATCCAATCAAATATTCCAAACAAATGCAAAAATAAATTCACAAATAATTGACTTAAGGCTTAAACAATTATCAGGAAATTAACAAAAATAAGTAATCCGTTATATTCACCCGTAATTCGAAATGAATTAAACTCTTGATTATGACATTAAGAGAATCACAACTAAACTAAAAACCGATCAAAACTTTCCTCATCTTTGCTCTCAAGAGTCGGTCTGAGAGCAGAAGTCGGTTGACATCAGAATTGGGACACAAATCGATCCGCAAATAACATACATTTTTAAGGGATATATCAGAAAAGTTTTGAAACAATGGAAACAATAACTATATTGGACTCAAATAAAAGTAAACCACAAAAAGAGAGATTCAATGCTTTGGTATTACAGATATTGAGTAAGCGATCAATGAATATGAGTCATAATATCATTATATTATTGACTATATATTGGAAGTCACAACACGTGAAACACCGTTATATCGACTCAACGATAGTCTTCATTACTAACAAACACGACATCTCCGGTGACTCCTATTCATGTCAAGGCCAGCCGCAGCTGTTCTTCGCCGTCGGCCTCAACGGACGGCACATTTCTGACGTTATTCCAAAAGCAATTGACAGCCGACTCATAACTATTTACTTAATATCCATATATGATTAAAATCGCGGCTTTTGGACACAATTTTTGGTTTGAAGTCTTTTTAAACTTTAAACAACTCTTCACTGAAATACCAAAACATTTAGTACTCAAAAACAAAACAGAATTCTTTAGGAAACGACTGTAAAAACAAATGAAAACAATGAATGAAGTGAAGGACAATTGTCTTACCTAATGAAGTGATGTTTTGGTAGTGAGAGGTTGTGATGATTTAGTTGTAATCACAACTGATTTAAAGCGATTGTAAACATATTTCAATGTTTATACTATTTGTCAGCCATTTTACTCATGCATTGAATTTGAGAGGAGAGAGAAATGCATTGACTTTAAGGCGGATAAGAAATATGAATGGCTTTGCCTTTGCTTTGCTTTTCCTATTGCTTCGGGTTTTAATGCTATTAAAGCCAAACAAGCATTTAATACATTCAATGCTTAACTGTTTTGCAAAGCATTCATTCACTCAGTTCTCGTCTATCGTTGAACTGCTCTCTCAGTTCTCTTCTCCCAAATCCAAAGTAATATTCAATTGAATTCACAGATTTTTTGGTTGTATTGAACTCTAAAACCTGATTCAATTCAATCACAAAAGATTTTACTGTTTATTCTTATTCACTGTCTTTGAGGCGAAGAAGTGTTCAAAAGTGTGCAGATTGCAAAGTGATTGCATACAAATCATATCTCCATCTGTTTAACTGTAAAACACTTCTCATTTCTTTACACATCAAAAAAGCAAAACTTTGATTAATTATTTTCAGATTAGTTTATCGATAATTAAACACTTTATTATTTGAAAACTTTTAATAATTCACTCTTTATTTTTAGTGTCGAAACAAAACTAAAAGCAACAGTTATTCACTCATTCAATTTGTTTCCTAACTTTTAGCACTTCATTAGCAAACTTTTTATTCAACTCAAAAAAGTGTTTCAGCGCTTTATCTTCTTATTTGAGGCACTTTTTAAACTTAAACCCTTTTTAATCGAAGTTTAAGTGTTAATAAATAATAACAATAAGAGAGAAAATGAGCACAAAATCAAAATAATAGAAGTTTTGATAAACTCAAACAATTAAAGAATAGTCACAATCAAATCAAATCAATTCATAGAAAATTTCATTATTTCACTTGTCTTTCATTAATAGAGTTTTCATTGGAAGCAAAACATTTTCTACAAAATAATGAACTTACAGTTGAAAAGCAAATATTCATATGAAGAGCACTGGAAAGTTCAATGAAAAGTTATCAGCATAATTTGAATTGAGTTCAATTAGGAATCAGATGATAGGAATCGATTCGATGAAAATCATCGCAAAACTATTAGACAAAAATCAATATTAAAGAAAACAAGTTATAATCGTTTTTTATTTCTTTTCTCTTTTTAATGATTATTTGATTCTCTAGACCTTTGAGAGGTTTATATTTTAACTTACAAACGAATATATAATTATTATTTTAAACTAATTCTGGAGGGAATACATCTCTGGTCTGCGAATCACACAAAATGTTAGTCACTCTGAGATGTGATCTCTTTTTGATTCAAAATTTTCTAAAAGCGATACAAACTTCGAGTTTAAGTTAAATTTGAGTTTTGCTTCGAATAGAGGATCGAATCAGAGGATAGACAGCTCTTGCTATTGGGTCCACAGCTATCATATCGGTTGTGCTATTTATATAACATGCAATCTGACCGGTATTATAGTCACTATTTTATACATACAGTTAGGATTACATCGCCTTATGTTTGCAATTTTGCAACAGCATTGTTGAATTGTGTGCTCATACCTATGCTCAGCACAGTATACTATTAGGTGCGCCGGTAATTCACTCTACTTTTTATACAAGCTAAATTACGGTACACGACCAAAAGAGTACTTCTTTTTAATACTTTTTGCTTTTTTTCGTTTGTTATTTGATTGCAATATCAATATTGCATTTTCTATTCATATTGGAGTCAACTGAGTGCTGTTTGCAGTCGTTTTTAAATTAGGTAATACTAATAATAATAATACTCATATGATATTAAATAAGGGAATACATAATTGGCGTTACATTAATAATTCGCAGTCAGTTATAAGTTATCATAAATTCTATTTATAATACTTTACATTATAAAGTTTATATATATATTTCCAGTACATATATATTGGAAATATATCTTTACTTAAGTTATTAAAGTTGAAATAATATGAAATTAGAGCCTAATAAGAGGTGAACTGTATTTTTTATTTAATGGCATCTTTCGAATTGATGGCATTTCACGATAGAGTTTCAAAAGGTATTGCACACAACCATACAAACTATTATACACTACATGGCCTTTCAAACAACAAATATTGTAAAGAATCAAACTTATCCTATAAAAGTGGCCTTTTGTTACACATTTCAAACCCATAGTTTGCCAATTAATGAGACAATAATTTTAATTAAGCAGATGATAATCACAATAATCTTATTGAGAGAGAAATTATTTTAATTGTTATACACTTTGAGATAAGAAAGTTTATTAGAAGTGGAGAGTCGGTCCACTTTCGGTTCACTATTTGCTAATCTAATAGTCTATTAGTAATAGATGTAGTTTTGAAGGCAATACCCGCCAACTTTCAACTAACTTTACTTTCTCTAAAAAAACAATTACGAAAAATAAATTCATCTTTAAATTGAATGTATGTGGTAAAAATACTTTTATGACACATCCATTACATGAATGTAATAAATGTAGTTTTTGTAGTCAGAAATGGCTTCATTTCAAATATAATCAATTCTTTTGCGAAATATCAGGTTTAATCATAAACCATAATAAATAGGGAGTTAAGACCATGTATCCTTAAGCATCAATGTTTCAACTATAACAATTATTTATACATGTCACGAACTTTATCAAATTTTAATGAATGGACGATCTATGACTATAAGGTCATTTTTTCATTCAGACACATTTAAGTTGATATAAACAAGTCCTTCAAATTGACCATTATCTCAATAGAACTACAATTGTAGTAAATAGTCTATTATTATGATTTGGTTAATGGAAAGTATAGAACAAACGTTGAATTCATATTCAATTAAATGAATGGTTGAATATATTGTTGTACTGCACTCTTATACTGCATTCTATTCATTGCATTCTCTTTGCAAATAATCGTTGCATTTAATATACAGAAATATGGATCAAATATTCAGTGATTCACATATTGTAACAAATAGTTTTCCCTTATTTTGCATATAGTCGAGCATATTTGCATACATTTTCTATAATTGTGTTAGCATTGAATTTCACCAATTTTAATGAACTCTGAAAAACGGCTGACGGTTGCACCATAATAAATTATTATCATATATAATAATCAATATGTTTTCTTAAGATTTAATGTCTAACAGAGAAAATTGAATAACAAGAATGTTTTTAAAACATTAGTGCTATAAATGTTTAGCAAATATGGTAAAAGTTATACACAACAGAGAAATATAACACAGAGATTCACAACTGGGAAGTTATACTGTATTAATCAATTATGTCTAATCATTAGACTAATGAAATATTTTCTATAAATAAGAAATTTGAAATCATATGTATTTTCCGAAATTGCAATAAGATTGCTTATTTGTGAACTTGCTATAATCTCAAACTAATGTATCTTTAAAAGATTAGCTTCTCTTTAAACTTTTCTTATTTCCTCCAAAATTGACAAATTTCAAGTGCCTTTCCATTTTTTATATGCCGATAAAATGTAGCATGGCAAATATGTTTAACATCTAGATTATTATGGTCATTTTTAAGAGTTTCGCTGAGGGCTATTCCAATTAAGTATTATTGCTGTGAAACAGTTTCATTGAAAAGTTGTATTTCATTGATTTGATTGATCTGTTTATTATCCGACACTTATGGCGAAGAGTCTGCAAAAAATATGTTATGTTATCCTAAGTTTTCTTTAAAGTCGACAGTAGTTTACATTGTTTTCTATTTATAATAACTTATCGATAGGTTTGTTGTATTTATAGAATCGATAGAATCGGAAAGTTTTGGAGATATGTGAACCGCATAACTAATATAAATATAAATCATATAATGAAAAATTATTTGAAGTATATTTCTTAAAATTATTCGATTCACACAAAAGCTATCTTAAAAGTTATCAGGAATGAATTTCTGGTGCAAATTGTTCGCAACATAAGAGTTAATTCGTTTTTTCGTGTTTTAGCTCTTTTTCGTCGCAAAGATTCTAACGATAAAAATAAAATAATGAATTTAAGTTCATTTTAAAACTTTTTCTTTAAATTAAAATTAGTTTTTCGTTTATTTTAAGCCAAAATTATTGGTCTTTTTCTTTGAGGAAATCTCTTATATATTGAATCAAAGTGTTAATCGAAAGAAAAAACATTTTAAAATTTGGTTATCTCTCAACAAACTTAACGAATAATTTGTTTTAGAGCTGATCCCAGAATTAAAAAATATTAATTTATCAGTTTATCAATTTATCATTCAAAGTATCGCTGACTTCACATCATATCATATCTGATATTATTCATAAGGTTTGGTATCAGAATTGCATTTAGTTTATCGCTCAATACATTTACAAAATTGCGCAAAACTTTTGATTTGTGAGTAATTGAAAGCATACCATACATATGCCATCCCTTAAAACCAAATTCATTTACAATTTAGTTCAACGAAAGTCTAAATTAATTATTAGTTGGTATTTAAATGCGACAAATCATAGATCTTATGAATAATGTTTGCATTTTTCACAAAAATAAATGACATTTTGGTATATAAATGAAACTAAACTAATAAGTCTTTAGCAAAGACACCATTATTATGAGCAAGTATATAATAATGTATATTGAGGTATATTCGTCGCTCACGACTAACTAAATTGAAGATTTTTAAATTTCATATAAGTTTGATTTCCCCGTATTTTAATGACTTAACAAATGATGAGTTGCACTCAGAATAGTATGAATGGATGTATTGTAATTATATAATTGCGAATATTTGCCTGTTTTGCTTTTTTGAACAATTAGATCACGTTTAGAGTATACTTAAGGCTCATCTGTCGCCTCACATCTCGATTATAGTAATTATACTGATTTGGATAAAATTGGATGTATTCCTATATATTCCGCATCTCTTATATCTGGCAGACATCCAATAAAATGAGTTCAATCCCTATAATTAAAAACACAAAAAGAACAATAATTGAGAACAACACCGAAAAAGTTTAATCAACGATCAGTTTTACTCATTGAATATTAATCTGCATTTTGGCGGATATTATGATATTATTATGGATTATGTTATTGTGGTTTACAGTTCTCGTAAACCAGAACTCAGTTATGGTTTAGTTCTTCATAATTCATAAACAATACATTCAGACTGTGGTTGAGATGCAGAATATATTTAATTAATTGTAATTCAACTTATTATACAAATTGTATAATAAAATAATGAATTTCTTAATAGAAATTATCCGAAAAAGTTTTCTTTTTGACTAAATATTATTCTATAGAGTATTGGCATAAAATTAATTGCATTTTAACCCAATTCTTCTTACAATAAGATAATTAAAAAATTAGAATATTTAGAGAAAAGTCATTTTTCATCGAATTTAACGAAAAACACTATTAAATAGTGTCCGTAGAATTCTCATTAAATTCTGTGCCAAGAAAAAAATTGTAACACATTTCAAGTGTTATAAATACTGAGTATTTTCGTAATAATTTGTATTTAAATCGAGAGAAAGAAGTGATTTATTATTGGCCTCAATAAAAGTCATAATAAAGAACTTTTTATTTGTTGTCTTTAATTAATTATATGGATTTTGAAGCGATTTTTTCAACGATAATAAGTAATTATATACACTAAACACCTTCAGATTAATTAGGATTTATATCAATTAAGGCCTTCTCTTCCGAACCAAAACCAAAATTTGTTAAATCTATGAAAACTTGTTCTTTAATAGCATTGAATTACCGGTAGTTTTGTTGCTATTATTTTTATAAATAAACAAATTGTGTCTAAAATTTTCCGAATTCTGTCATAAATTTTATCGAAATATTCGAAAATGCATTAATTTTTGTTGCTTTTTAAGGATTTGTCGGCTATTCTCAGATTTGATTGCATTTTCTACTATCGACTGAAATCCAATTATAAATGGTTTTTGGTTTTGTTTAATCTTCTATTTTTTGTCATTAATTGAATCGAAATATTATGCAAATATTTTTGGGCCAACTATTTGCATGTCTTCTCGTTTGCGATTCAAACATTAAATTCAAGTCAAAGTCAAATAGAATTTTTCTAAAATCGAAGAATCGATGAATTCGTTGATTTGTTTTTGATTTTAAGTTTTACTCCATTCCCTCAAACGCTGAATGGAATGCCTGAGGCGTCGCATATATTAGTAAAAGTCTGTTCAAAATATATTCCGAATTAAATAACTTTACTGAAGGTTTTATAGAGAAGATGCAAATGTTTCGCGTATTTGAAAACTCATCACAAATATTATACAATTCAAGAAAAATAAATGAATTCTATTGGCTCTGATTCACTCATTTTGCTTAAGGTCTCAGACCATTTGTCAATCACTGGTTTAACTATTATCTCAAATCTATCAAAATATTTTATTTCTTATTTATAAACCAAATTTATTATTTGAATTAAAGTCATTTTATAGATAGTTTACAATCGAATAAATTTTAAACTAAAAGTAAATATACGTTTAATATTTATGTATTAATATGAATTCTCAATAAAATTCAATCATCTATTATAATTATTTATATATTTGATTTGATGAATCATTTGAATCAATTGCCATTTAAATGCTTTTAAATGATTTTGTCTATTATTTGGGACAAAAATTCACTTAAAGAATAAGTTGTGCTAAAAGTAACTGGAAACTTATTGCCCGCAGCAATACATTTATTGAACAATATATCAATGAATTTCTACCAAACCTTTGTTGAGGAAAACCAATAACGAAATTATTACAAAAAGAATTTTTGTATTTTTAAATTTCAATATCAAATTGAATACAATTTTATTAATTAAGTAAAAGAACACAACTTTTAATTAATCTATTTTTATGTAATTTGTATTTGAATGGATTTGTGACATATTTTTGTTTCTTATCCATTATCTTGCTTCATTAATTTGATTGTCGAATTTTAAAAAAAAACTTATCAAAACTGATTCACATAATAAACTATTTTATAAGGAATTGTGTGAAACTTTAATTATTCTGATTTGCAGTTGATTTGTGTGAAATTCTTTATAAATGATTCAATGATCAACTTTTTTGATAAATTCTTGGAACTATTCAAATGTTAATTGGTTTATATTTCTTTGCTGACACCGACCTTATTTTAGAAACATAATTGCTAAATTTATCATTGTCCACCCATAGATTGCTTGCAGGTTAAGCTTCGATACAATTATTAAGTGAGGAAACTTTGATTTGCCACAAAATATTCGAGTGTTTGAACAGTTCGAGTGATAAACACATTTACTTTGATCTACATATGGATTGCAATCAATGTTTTTTACAAAAAAAAAGTTTAAATTAAAATTCATGAATAAAACAGTGGACTAAAGTTCAACACAATTAAGAATAAAAACAAATTTAGATAGATCACGTTTTATTTGCGCAGCGGTATAACAAATTATGAATTATATCATAAAGGTCCTGCTGTCTGCCCAGATTAAAAATAGAATTGTTCTGGTGTGTGTGTGTGTGTGTGTGTGTGTGTGTGTGTGTGTGTGTGTGTGTGTGATGAGTGAACTGTAAGGACAATACAGGCATCAAAATTATAAGTCTTTGCGCTAATCACAAAAAGTCTGACCTTTTCTCATGATATGGATATTAAAAATTCATGGCTACACATAAATGAGTTAATACCCATTCATATCATTAACTTTTGTTAGTTTTTACACAATTTTTCAATTTAATTAACTGATTAGCTCTTGGCCATTTATTTGATATATATTAGATACGATTAAAGAATAAAAATCTAAAAATAAAAACGAAACAATTGTTATTATTATTATTAAACACTTAAAATACATTATTTTCATTGAAATCTTGCAAATAATTTATCCCAAGATATGTATCCATTTGAATGTTCATTAGTCGCAATAATAACTATCTTTAAAAGAATTGTTATCTTATTATTGTTTGTGTTATTTATAATTTCCAATTAAATCGTCTCTCATTTTCATCCCTTTTCTAAGAAACCAAAATGAAAACAATAGTGAATTCAAATCTCACATAAATTTTGGGCTAAGAATCGGATTAATTGAAAAGAAAAGAATTTTCATAATAAAAGAATAACTGAAAGTTTGAACAATAATTCAAATAATGAATGACACGTTTGTAACCAATTGTTGGTCGAAACGCCTTAGTTTTGCTCAAAACAAGTGAACAAAAATAACATTTCTTCGAAAATTTCATTCAATTTTCTTCAAATTAATTCTTTTCACTAAAATTTGAGCTGAAATTCGAGCTTAAAGTTAGAATATCTCTGCCATCGATTAGTCGACAAATAATATTAAATTTAAGACTAATTCAGTAATAAATTCTTCGTTTTTTAAAATAAAAATAAATTATTACTAAAATGAAAGTAATATTTTTAGATTTAAATAAAAAACATTAACATTTGCGCAGAGCTGAACAGAGGGACAAATCGCAATGTTTTACTCTTGCACATTATTCGAAACGAGTTGATTCTGTTCATCACTTTATCTGGTGTTTTGTTAATTAAAAATATTTTCTGAATAAACTTTGTTTTGTTTTTTCAAATGCATTGAAATTAAAAATTAATTCGAAAAAAATGAAAAGTTTTGAGATTTTTGAAGAGAATCGAGTTTTAAAATATCCGATGTATTAAATCTGACGCTCCTATGAAAGTGACGGAACACCTGAATGTAAATTGTGTTTTGTATTGAGATTACAATCTGTTTAAAAAACAACATAAATATTCATATCTATTGAGATTGTAATGGATAACAGATTGTGACTTAATATGTTTTAAGGGAAAGCAATATTTCATAAATGCTATCATAAAATAATATCTCTATTGTGTACTTTAGATCGAAGTCCTATTTTAATGGAATATAAACTTTTAGTTTTGTTTATTTTAAGAAAATTCTCATTTTATGTGGGATTATATAACTTGAAGTAAAAGTTGTTTTATGCAATAAAACATAATCCGAGTCAAACCCAACGCATAAATTGAGACAAAATATCACTTTTCTATGTAATAAAAATGTTTATTATTTATCCAAACAAATAATTACAATTAATTAATCATTATTTTCCAGTAATTGATCTCAAATCCAAATCATTATTAATTGATTAGAAAATTGTAGAAAGCATTAAATCATTTTTATGAGAGTGGAAGCCTTCACTTCCAGCTAAGGAAATGAAAAATTATATGCAAGCCACTTTGATATAAGTCCATAAAACAAACATTGAACTAATGCGATATAAAATAACTTAATGGTTCGCGAAAAGATTATTATTATTATTATCCTGATCATATCATATCATACTTTGAGCCTTAAAATGTCAGAAACTTTAATAAATTTCAATTAGTTTCAAAGTGCAAATCTCTTTTCATATTAATTACTTCAAATTACAAAATCTATTTTATTGCTTTCATATACAACAAGTAGTGAATATGAGGTCATTTGATCACATCTTACAACAAAAATGTGATTCTCATAAAGAGTGTTGTTTCTACTGTGACCATAGACTGTGTCTATGCTCCCATAATCTCATAATTAATGGCAAACAAACCAATTACTATCAAAACAGATTAAGCACAATTATTTGATAAACAAACCCTTAGATTTTTTAGAATAACGAGCATACGCTTAATATTCAAGTGCTAACTGATTAAAATGAATATTTTATCTTGATAGCACTGTTAAGTAGACAGTATGTGTTCACGTTACCAATTTCTGCCGAGTAATACATTTAAGTTACTAATAACCCAATTAAAAGAATGGTTAGAATTTGCATAAATTGAGAATATGTGACAAAATGATACATTTTTGCCTCATAAACTAATTAAATGAGCAAGCTTGTCATCAATCATTTAAATTGTTTTTGCATTTCTCTGACTTAAATAAACATAATTTAAATATAAATATTATATGACCTGCGATTGATTGAGTGCTCTTCTTATGTCCTCAAATGTCTTTCACTTTTCCCCTCTTATTTTTGGTTCATTATATCATAAATTAGTTTGAGTTCTGTTATACTTAGGGTTCGCCTAAATGTGAAGCCAATGGCCGTTAAGCCACAGACAGTGTCACTAAATAAGCAAAAAAGTTGTTTTTTATTTTCCCAACAGATTAGTGAAGAATCACTTCCTATCAAAAGTTAAACTTTGGATTCACTGAATGCTCTGAAATGTTCCCATTATTTACAGTTATTTTGGTGCAAAACAAATAAAAATAGTATTATTAGAAGAATTATGTTTTGTTTACATAACAAATGCGAGAAATGCCACCAAAAAGGCAAATATTGAGAAGAAAATCTATTTTCCCAAAGAATTCAAGTCTGCAGTCAATGGAATGTTATCCTAAACTTCAAGATTTAAAGTTTCAATCTTTGATATTAAGTCAAATCGAATCGATAATTATGTGAGGGCTCAGCATTTATCTTAAACTTGAACAAATTTATTCGATGATAGATATTTACCATTTGATTACTCATTAATTCTATGAGAAAACTATTTTATCTCTGGTTTTATGATTCTGAAGAGTGTTTCGCACATTTGACAAAACAAGAAAAGATCTTTTCATTCATTATATGCATTCGTATACGACTTAGAGCTCTAATAAATCAAATTTATTGAACATATAATCCCATCATTTGATAAATAAATTCAAAAAAATTTTGCGCTTAAAACCCTATTGAACTCAAATCTTTAATAATTGACCGAAAGATTTATTAATAGAGCAATGAATTACCATGAATAACTTAGTTAATGGCAACCCTCAAACCCAATTAAAGGATACCATAATCTCTATATATTTCGCTTTTCATACAAATCCTGTAATAAATGTCTTCTCTTTTCTGACAGAACACGAATTTCCATCAGAATCGGCAAAACTTCTAATACAAGAATCTATTAAATTGAAAATAAGAAACATTTGGGAACAAAATTAGCAAGCAAAAACAAAAGGAACCAAATGATCAAATCATGATTTAATTAATAGTTTTGAAACTAATTTAACTTTTGATGTGAAGAACAGAAAAATGGGTTTTAATTTTTGTTTATGACTTCTTTTTTCAAATGCTCTTCAAAAGTATGTTTTTATTTAAATAATTAAAATTCGTCCGTAAATTCAAAAATTCCTTATTTATGTTATGGAAAGCCTTTACTACCTTTCAAAGTATTTTTTTGAAAACTTATTACTTGCTCACAATTTTCTTATTTATTTGATTAATAATTTATTACAACTTTTTGTTTCCAAAAGAAATAAATAATTTATTCCGTAATTCGGATTCAATGATCAAATATAAAATTCTGATCAATCAAAATGAAAAAATATCATTTAGTTTGAAATGATTTAATGTTTATTTGTTTAGAAGCTATAAATTTAAAGTTTGATAGAATTATACAGTCTTTCCTTGTTGACTTTTAAACATCCAAAAAATGAAATTTACAGAACTGAGCAGTTTATACGATGACTGCTACTTTATGCTTGCAATGAATTAACTTGCTCTCTCGAACCACTTCATGACTGATATGTGCACAAACGAGCGACTTTACCATTACGAGCAAAAGTGTACAATGTAATTGTATGAGTTGCACAATACTACCTGTATAAATTTCATTTTCTGGAAGTACAAAAGTCAACAGTAAAATACTGTAATTATTGTTCTGATAAATCAATGTTTTTTATTAAATGTTAAACTATTTTGAAACAAAAGAAGAATAAACTTATAATTCAATGCAATTGGTTTACAAAACAAATATTTCATCGCTTTTTAGAGTTAAGTCAACTCTTGTGTGGACTCAAACCAAACTTCGATTACATTTATTTATCGAATTCTAATTAGAGATAAACTAATTTCGAGTTTTATTTTTAGATAAATAGGTCTTAATTTGAATTTTTCCGACATTTTTCACCGAAAGAAAATATCGAAACTCTTGATTATTGTTTGAGTAATTAGTGTTAATCAGAGTTTTGATCGAAGAGTTAATAGAATGCATACAAACCTTAAATCGATTGAATGACTGATTTGATTCGCAAATAGATATCCAATTAATATAAAATAAAAACAAATTTTATTTGAAATCTAATGTAATTAAATGTTAACGCATTTTACATCTGATCTCTAATCGACGGATCAAATGGTTTAATAACTTTACATCTTTTGTTGCTTTAGATTCTCAATGTTTTAAAACAGAATTTTATTTAAATCAGATTTATATTCAAATCGAGTGATGATTAAAATCAGTTCAAAAAGTTTTGATTAAATAGCATTTTCTGTTAAAAAAGAAGTCAAGAAAACCTATAATTGAGTCTCAAAGTGTTGAGGCATTCGTTTGAGAAGTTCTATGTCTTCGAGTAATAACTGCTTTTCATCGCTAAATATTTCACTGAATAAAAGTGAAAAATCAAATAAAT
>JAQGCS010000625.1:0-19950 GCA_034702105.1 Fuscozetes fuscipes
TGAGGCAAACAAATACTGTTCTCTCCATCGCTTGTATTAATCGGTTTATTCATTCTAATCAATGCTAGATCATACAAGTAGTTTGTAATTTTTTCACTAATGTTGTATGTTATGTATTTGGGATGCATATAAATTGCGTCAGATTTGTAATAATGGTGTGATTTACTTGGTGAATTCTTCGTAAAATTATAGCCAAGATAAATGTCTATGTCGTTAGAGCTGTAATCGTGAATTGTTTTTACATTTTTTAATTTGAATTAAAATTGTGAACTAATCTCAATTACATAGAGGGAGTAATTTCTCCAAAATAGCTAGGAAATGTAGAAGACAGCAGAGAGCTTGCAAGAAGTAATTTCTCAATTAATTCCCTATTTCCTCAATTATTTAAAAATAATTAAGATAATTAAGGTAATATCTCAAAAATTTTACACTTGACTATATTTTTAAAAATAGTTTACCCCTTTAGACAATGAGCTGCTGTTAATATCCATTGATTAGAGATAACTGATCCTGTACAACTGTACCACTTTGGCCTGCAAATATAAAGAAAACGAAACCGGTTAAATTAACTGAATAAACAATTGATTAATAGTTAATCATTAAATCAGTCAACATCATGGTACTCAGTCATCATCAAGTTAGTTAATAAATCAAAAACATAGTAATATTTTGAATATTTTTGAAAATTTTACACAAATGTAATATTTAAAAAAAATTACATGTTGTTTTCATATCTTTTATACTCAATGTAGGCCATCCAAGGTGCATCACCAAAAGTCACATTCTTGCCTCTTTTCAGAGAAGAGTTGGTGTCTTTGTGCCATTTGAAGCAATTAGTGTTCACTTGTGATGAGACTCGAGAGAGTCCGCAGTCTTTTGGGTTGAGTTCACTGTAATTCCCGATATTCACTACAAGACTCGAACCAAACACTGAATGAGTCGACAATTAATATATTAATTCGTTTTAATTGAATACAAACTAAAACTTACAAAATTTGGAAAACAATGCAATCATTTGACTAATGAAAAACATTTTGCATTCATTTAAAATAAACAAATGATTGTAAAGAATGTTTATTTAAAAACAAATAATTTAAAATGTATTAGAAATATATTAGATGTCAATTATTTGATAAAATTGAGAGTAATTTGAGAAATAATGACATTTGAAGAATGAAAACGTGTTTATTATCGAATTTAAACAGAATTTATGACAATTGAGACAAAGTTTTGGAGCATATAATCTAAATTGTTGATTGGACCCAGGTGATGACGATGGTGCCTGTTTTGTAATCTTTACTCCACACCTGTCTATTATGAACAAAACATAATATTCGTAATGTATTGCAGCTTAGAAATAAGTCATTTTTATTTATTCTTGCTAACTAAAAATTTAATAAAGCTTCTGTAATATTGTCAAATATGATTAATTAGGAGTGACTAAGGATTAAAGAAAAGTTAAGGCTAATAACAGAGGAATTATACTTTGTTTATTTTGAGAACTTGCATATTTAACTCCATTGTTTATACACTAATCGATCGTTGATTTACGTAATCGTTTAATGCAATAGAAGTGTGAGATTCCAAAGACATTCTCAACAATTTTGTGATATCGCGCTGCAAATCCACCACTTCCGTGGCCAACAAATTACATTTAGTATCTGTCCTGGTATTGTTTTCTGGGCTCTCCTTCACTGCATTCTGTGCTTCGATACGAGTGGTTGACTTCATATGAATTATAAGAGACAACAGAATGTGTGTAGAATGCCATGATTATTCAGTAATACATAATGTAAAATAAATGAATTTATTATTGACAATAAAAAATACATACTAAATTTAGTGTCCTGGTATTGTTTTCTGGGCTCTCCTTCACTGCATTTGGTGTTTCGATACGAGTGGTTGACTTCATATGAATTATAAGAGACAACAGAATAAGTGTAGTGAATGTCATTATTGAGGCTATTATTGAAGTGAACAAAAGCCATCCCGAAGAGTCATCATTAGAACTTGTCCTGACCAAACTGGATACATTTTCCTCAATAAATGAAAAATATGATTTCCAAGATTTTGACAAGTGAAATGTTTTGAAGAAATACCTTATTATTGTTTTGAAGAAACCTCGAACATTCGCTGTATTTCTCTTGAAGTATTTTAAATTCATTATTTGCATAACAAGGATTTGCCTTGTTCACTTCAATAGAAGTTAAGGCCAATAAAATTAGTATAAAAATAAAACACATTTTAAATAAATTAAATGAAATTAATTTTCTAAAAACTGTTTAACAAATGACTGAATGATTTGAAGTCAAGTTTATTAATTGATTTGCATTTGAAACCCAATGCAAAACTATGCTGAGCATTTCCGTATTGTCCTAATGAATCATCAATGAGTATTTGCATAATTGAAATGCCATGATTATTCATTAATTGCTTTATTTAGAATTCAAACAAAATTACAAAAAATACTATTGCAGACAAAAAGGGTTTTTACCTGACTCTAATTTTGTGCTGACCTACTTAATTATCAGGGGTGCCGAAGGTACCCGACCTCAAGGGGGGGATCCCTCGAACAAAAAAATCTTAGGGGCATATAGGGGGTATTTTTTCTAACTCGCCGGATAAAAAAAACCCCAAGAGTCCCCCCTAGGGTCCTCCCTTTGAGCTTTTTTATGTGTCTCCAAAATTTCGAGGGGGGGAGGTGATGGGAGATAATTTTTCTAAAAATTTGCCGCCTCGATTCGCTCGGGAAAAACTTCGCGTTTGCCTCGCCTTCATGGGGGGGGGTCCGATTTTCTTCAAATCTAGGGGGGGGGGGTCTCGTCGAGACCAAAAACTAGGGGCTACTTACAAAACTATTTGGGCTATACCCCCCTTCGGCACCTCTACTAATTATAGATAGCTAAGTCTCATCTGTAACAAAATGTAAATGTTTAGGCAAGTTGAGTTACGTTTTTGAACCAGTCGATTTCTAAGTCCACCCACGTAGCTGAAGTATCAAAAGGCCAATCATCCGGCACACATCCATTGTCTGTAGTGGCCGCTGAATAGATTACAGCAAGGATAACTGCACGTCCCATTTGGTACTGCCACACTGGACTACCAGAATCACCCTATAAATAAGTACAATATATGCACCCTTTTACTAATCGGGACAAGGTTTGGGAGCTCAAGAACATTTGGGAGAATCGATAGACTGTAACTCGTTTATGTCCTAAGTTTTTGGACCTTCTACCCCTAAACAGCACACATCCATTCCTATTGTTTTAAAAGAGCAATCTAACTTTTACATTTTACATTTTAAAAAATGTGTTAACTTTTTTACTTGTTAATCTTGTGAATGCATTTAAACTGAATTAAGGAAAATCTGAATTAAATTAAGGTTAAATATCTTAAGTTAATCCGTAATTTAGCAAAGAAAATGACAAACAATGCCATTTCTGGTCAAAATTCATTTTACCTTACCATACACCTATGGCTATACACCTAAGGTTTTAGCAAATATTTTGGCGAAATACACCATGCAGCGATGTGCAAAAGGGGGTAGGTTGAAAATTTAGGGCTTACCCCCCCCCCCTCACTCTGATTTTGAGTTTTTTTTTGCGGAGCAACTTTTGGCTTACCACGCCCTAGACCCTCCCTCCTAGAAAAATTTTGAAAGCTACTCCCCAGGCCCCCTAGAGCCTCCGACCTTGCACATCCCTTCCTCCTTGAAATCGAGTTACCTGGTTTCCCCTAATTTTAAGATACAATGGCATCTAATACTTAGCACATCTAGATTCTATATTATTTGAAGAGTGTATATGATTTTCTTTGGGGCGAATTTAGGGAAACATAAATTTAAGATACATTTTAGGGAAATATACAGTCAATTGTAATTCTGATTTCTTATCGTTTAGTCCATAATTTATCCACGTATTTTTTTATAGGTGAAATTTTTCCAAAATTTGCAATGAGGATTTCTTAAAATCTCCCTTGCTCACCACTGGTTGTAAGTCAATCTAAATATGACAAACCTTGCATACTGTCTGACCATTCAAGTTGAACAAACTTGCTATAGTAGCCTCGATTCCAGTATTTAAAAATTCTAATAATTGCCATTCAGCCATTTTCAACCTGAGAGTGTGTCCGCCCCACCCCGCAACCATTACATATTCAACACCTTCTCCGATACGCGACTCATGAGTCAACTTTTGAGGCAAACAAATACTGTTCTCTCCATCGCTTGTATTAATCGGTTTATTCATTCTAATCAATGCTAGGTCATACAAGTTGATTGTAATGTTTCCACTAACTGCGTATGTTCCATATTTGGGATGGATATAAGTTGCCTCAGATTTGTAATAATGATGTGATTTACTTGGTGAATTCTTCGTAAAATTATAGCCAAGATAAATGTCTATGTCGTTAGAGCTGTAATCGTGAATTGTTTTTACATTTTTTAATTTGAATTAAAATTGTGAACTAATCTCAATTACATAGAGGGAGTAATTTCTCCAAAATAGCTAGGAAAAGTACAAGACAGCAGACAGCTTGCAAGAAGTATTTATTTTACGTCAAAACATTCTAAGGGTTTAAGGGATAGTTTTTCAATATCAGTCGGAAGAGATGGTGTAGTTCAGGGATGCACAAGGGTGGGTATGTGTCTTACCACCCCCTAAGAGTCGAAAGTTTTGGCTTTATCCCTAGCCCCCCCCTAGAAATATTTTCAAAAACTACCTCCCCCCTATTGGTATACCACCCCCCTAGAGCCGAAAAGCTTGGGCATCCCTGGTGTAGTAACTAATTTTAAATCGTCATCATTTTTAGCTTAAAGCACCTAGGCACATAGCATATAGGATTTATTGATGTAAAACCAATTAAAGCTCAATGATAGTTAATATTATTGAGCGAACAATAGGAAAATAGTAACCACCCTATTTTCTCAATTTGTCAAAATTAGGTAATATCTCAAAAATTTTACACTTGACTATATTTTTGAAAATAGTTTACCCTTTTACACAATGAGCTGCTGTTAATATCCATTGATTAGAGATAACTGATCCTGTACAACTGTACTCCTTAAGCCTGCAAATATAAGGAAAACGAAACCGGTTAAATTAACTGAATAAACAATTGATTAATAGTTAATCATTAAATCAGTCAACATCATGGTACTCAGTCATCATCAAGTTAGTTAATAAATCAAAAACATAGTAATATTTTGAATATTTTTGAAAATTTTACACAAATGTAATATTTTTAAAAAATTACATGTTGTTTTCATATTGTTTATACTCAATGAAGGCCATCCAGGGCGCGTCACCAAAACCCACGTTCTTGCCTCTTTTCAAAGAAGAGTTGGTGTCTTTGTGCCATTTGAAGCAATTGGTGTTCACTTGTGATGAGACTCGAGAGAGTCCGCAGCCTTTTGGGTTGAGTTCACTGTAATTCCCGATATTCACTACAAGACTCGAACCAAACACTGAATGAGTCGATAATTAATACATTAATTCGTTTTAATCTCTATTATATTTCAATAGTATAGAAAATTGACGTCAATGTATGGATGGATGGGTTATGTATGTTGTTATGCAAACATTTTCAATAAACATTTTATTACATAATATTACAGTTCTGTCTCTAAAGCAAAGTAACCCACCATCGAGCTATGAAAATTGAGCTAGTTGAATACAAACTAAAACTTACAAAATTTGGAAAACAATGCAATCAATTGAATAATGAAAAACATTTTTCATTAAAATAAACAAGTAATTTATTTAAAAATGTGTGAATAGATTTTATGTCAATTATTTGATAAAATTGAGAGTAATTTGAGAAATAATGACATTTGAAGAATGAATGACAAGTTCTCAAATTTATTGTTTCCATTCTTGGAAATTAAAACAAGATTTAAAACAATTAAAATAAATTTAATTAATGTAATTGGATTTAACCAAATTTAAGGAAATATAGCCATCTTACTTCCTGCCTGGTTCCCTAGAAAATTTTGGGAAATAACTTTGGTTGATAATCTATATTTTTCCCGTCATTTATTATAATAAATGTTTGAGTTATTTTTCATGGGTAAAATAATCACTATAATAATTGCT
This sequence comes from Fuscozetes fuscipes, assembly GCA_034702105.1. Taxonomy (NCBI): domain Eukaryota; kingdom Metazoa; phylum Arthropoda; class Arachnida; order Sarcoptiformes; family Ceratozetidae; genus Fuscozetes; species Fuscozetes fuscipes. The sequence continues at coordinate 6,093 of JAQGCS010000625.1, forward strand.
AAAAAGTGGTCAAATAGTAGGTTAAATAAAGTCTATAATTTGACCTTTTCTACAAAATTAAAATGGTCATAAAAGAAATAATAAGAGGTTTATTTACGTGAAAATCACAAGACAACTACAATAGTATATTATTTATGAGTTATGAACAGTAAAAGGTGCACAAACACCCCCACATCGTACCTCTCGCAGTCGCTGGCGAAACCCTCCCATTATTTTATGTCCAGAAGATTGACTCACGCTTTCACTGATATTTTTCAAATCCAATCAACTTTTCTGAATCCATTGATAGTATTGACAGCTTTAGGTCTCAGGCCATACCTTTTTTTACAAATGACCCAAAATATGTCAAAAATTGGCCAAAATGCCCAAAATTGGTCGCGTATGAGTACAGTTCCGTGTGCCTTTCTTTTTTGTCTTACTCAAAGGTGAGCAAGTAAATCAGCTCTAGAAGGGGCCTATGGGGTATTTTTTCCTAAAATTTTTTAAAGGAAATCTATGGGGGTAGTATGGGGGTGGTTTTTCAAAATTTTATAGAGAGGGGTCTAGGGGGTGGTTTTTCACTACATCTATGAAATGGAATGTAGTATATAGTTTTGTACTTTACGCCCCCCCCCTCCCGCGCTTTCAAAAAATTTGAAAATATAAAATTCATTGTTTTTAAAGCAATTTTTGACGGAAAAGGGTTTGAGGCTGTTCCAAATTCTAGCTGATATTGAGCTACCCGAGAGACTATAATGATAATAAACAAGGATGTGCCCAAATCCTCACGAGGATTTGGGCATATTCCTGGGTGAATTGAGAGAAGCAATTTAATTATGCCTATAGATGTAGTGCTTTTAGGTTTGATCCTAACCCTTGTTTTTTAATTTTAATATGCTTATTTCTATTAAAAAATGTTTTTTTTAATAACTTTTGAAAAATTACCTCTTAGCCCCCTCTAAACCACTATCTAGAAAATTTTAAGAGCCCCTATCTCCTACAGAAAAATTGAAAAACTTTTGGGTTATACCCCCCTCTCGCCGTCGAATTTGGTCATCCCTGCTTTAAACCGAAGTATAGCCAAGGCTAGTATAGCTTTGGCTGTACTAAGATTTTAAGGAACAAATGCATCGCTCAAAGGCAGGAACGGCGTTCCATAATTTTTCCCATTGAAAAGCATTACTCTTGCCTTAAAACAGTGGTTTGGTTTATATTTTAAACTACTGATTGTTTTATAGTTCTCACAGAACTTTGTTAAGTATTTTTAATATATCTTTGATTTAAACATTTAAACAATTTATTCTGTAATCCGAGTCCTACTCACTGTTCACTCATATGGCTGTTTGGCTCATAGCTGAGGTCCGGTCAGACCTTCCGTCCTGAAGATGAGAGCAACTCTCGAAAAACAAATTTGTTCCGACAAATTTTAATACTGCAATTAGCGGTCAAAATTAGTTATATAAATAACCATTGTGATTAAATTTACAGTTAAAAAGCTAATTTTGATTTGGTCAGATTTAAGCGCACTATTGCCACGAGTAAAATGCAATACTTTTCTGTTTCAAGACTTTATTAGTAAAAATTAAAAACTAAAAAATATATAGAATTTGTGAACAAAATCAGATTAAACTGAAGAGAAAATATGTTTTCAGTTTTGTATCGAAAGTCATTAAACTATTTGTTTTACAAAAGATATGAATTGAAAGACAAATGAATTGATCGAAACTAAAAGTGAAATAATTGTCTATAAAGACAAACGCGTGACTAATATCTTGAGAAAGATTTTTGGACTCAAAAGACGTTTTATTTGATTTTCTCTACAAATGCTTCTCTTCTTGAGCTGACCGATAGCACAGGTGACTCAATCACTCATTTCGTGTCAAATGACAGTTATAAATGTTTTGCTTTTATATCTTTTGGAATCAGATTACGATTTCAAATGAATTAATAAAAGTAAAGTTAAGTCGAGTTTTGTGATCAGTTCATAGCAACCGCCCAAAGAATATTCTTGACTAAAATGTTCGCTCATTTATTGCTTTCTGTGACTGTTTTCTCCGTCGGATTATTTCTTAACAAAACCCAATTAACCGTCGAATCAGTGGATACACCAAATGTTACGGTATATCCGCTTCGGAAACAGACCACGGATTTGATTGTCTCTGATCTGAATGATGTGTATATTGTCTTATTGATGGCACAACAGGCAGAGCTGCCCATCTTCTTCGAAGTGGTTAAACCAGCGCTCGAGTTAGCCGTAGAAAAAGTACAGGGAATGTACCCACACTTACGCTTTAACCTGGTCGCCCGCAAAGACGACAGAGCTTGTATTTCTAATGTAGCAGGTGCTATTGCGGCAGAAGAATTCTATTTGCGTAAAGTGAGTGCATTTATCGGGCCGTCCTGTAGTCTTGCTTTGGATCCGGTGGCCAGAATGGCTTCGTATTGGAATATTCCCATTTTCACTGCGGGTGGAATTGGAGTTGAGTTCTCCAAAAAGAATACCTACACCTCATTGACGCGAATGGCATTTTCATTGGGTATATGAATATATTCATTCAATTATTCAAATATTTAAATTATTTGAAAACTACATTAAATCTGTGCAAATATTGTCGATTTTGTAGTTTGAGTTTATTTTAAATTAATTTTTAAGAGGATTAGTGCCTTGTTTCCAAATATTTCATAGTTTCTTTTGTATAATATTTTTATATCTGGATCACTTAATTGCAAAACAATTTCTACTCTTTGGTATCGTCAGATCGAGTCTCACATTTTTTGGTGAAAATAATCCGAGAATACGATTGGCACCACATTTCGCTGATAGTAGATGAGACGGATCTTTCCAATACCTTGATCAAAATTAGCTTGCAATCTGTGTTTAAAGAAATAGAGTTCGGACACGAAATAATGCTTGATATTCAGCCTTTCACAAGAAGAGACAATTCGACAGTGAATTACCAAAAAATTTTAAAAGCTTCGAGTCGTGCCGCCAGAGGTTTATCATAATTAATTTAAGCTAGTTCACACAAAGTTTAACTTGTTTTTATGTTCCATTTTATAAGTAGTTATAATAATAGTTACGAACGGAGAAGCCGTCAGAGACATACTTTTAGAAGCATATGATCTTGGAATGAATAATGGAGAATACACTTTCTTTAGTATTGAATTGATCAAGAGCACATCAGCTAATGGTGACTTTTCATGGTATCAGCCGGGAGACAAGAGGAACAAACAGGCCAGGGAGATGTATGAGTCATTTATGATGGTTGCCGTTCGAGTGCCCACATCTCCCGAATACGTAACGTTCACACATAAAGTACTTCAAAAATCAATAGAAGAATACGGAGGAAAGACTGTAATCGAGCAGGTTTTCAATTCATTTCTTTTTTAAGCCTTAAATTCTTTGATACCACAAACAGTTCTTCAGACAGTTTTATCTCTGATATAAGGCTTAATCAAAATTTGAGGATAGCTTTAAAATTACAACACATTTCTCAAAATAAAACTCTAGAATTCACAAAAAGAATCCGCTAATCACCTTCAGGTAAATCCCATGGTAGCAGCATTCTATGACTGTGTCATAATGTTTGCATGGGCATACAATAAAACACTGGCAGTGGGCGGAGATCCGAGAGATGGTCGCACTCTTGTTCGTCGAGTATGGGATAACACATTTAGAGATGGTTTGTATGACTCTGATATTTGAGAGAAAGAAAGAAAGAAAGAAAGAAAGAAAGAAAGAGAGAGAGAGAGAGAGAGAGAGAGAGAGAGAGAGCGAGAGAGAGAGAGAGAGAGAGAGAGAGAGAGAGAGAGAATTCTTTTTGAATACCCACTAATATCCGATAAACTTGCTTTGTTTGCCCGTCCTCCCAGTAGGCCTGACGGGTGATATTGCTCTTAATGAAAACGGCGACAGAGAGGCTGACTTTACGCTCAATGATTTGGATCCGGAAACTGGAATCATGCGTCCAGTAGCAAGCTACTTCGGCGCCAAAAGGGTTTTTGAAAAAATAGTTGGAGTAGAAGTACATTGGCCAGGAGGCAAAAAGGAAGCCCCAGCTGATATTCCCTACTGTGGTTTTACTGGAGATGCTCCGGACTGCTTAATCAAAGGCAATACAATTTTGTTAAATTTTCACAAATCAATTCACATAATTTCCAAATTAGAGGTTTTTCTCTTTTTAATCAATTTTCTATTCAATAATTAAGAATGATCTTGTTCATATTCATAAAACAAATAGAACGTAAGTCACACAAATCTGAAATGACCCAATAGATTGAATTACTAATATTCTGTTATGAGTTACTCATATTCTGAGCCATAAGTGTGTAAGAAATGAACTTTTACTGAAATTCATAAAACTTACCTCTCATTCATAGGAGTAATACATAACTCAATAGCTATTCAAATGAAAACCTCTGCCATAGGGCTCACGAGGATCTGTGTTAACCCGATTCTTCTCGCATTAGAACCATTTCCTGTGTGGGCGACGCTAATGATTGTCATGTTCATCGTAATGATTACGGGTCTCGTTGTTGTGTTCTTCGTGTCGAGGAAACTTAAGTATGAATCAGCACTAAATGACAATTGGTGGAAAGTAAACTATGAAGGTCAGAGTTAGTCTAGGTCAATTCATTTATTAATTTTATTTGATTAGACATCAAATTTCCGGAACACGTGGCTAAAAGTGGGCAAAAATCTGTTTTGTCACTAAACATATCGGAAACTGAAGGGTTTGTATCGGGAAAGACGTCCTGTGCGAAGGCCTCATCAGTGGTCAACTCACTGATAAGCGCCGCCGGAGTTATCGATTCGGTTCTCATCGGTTACTATAAAGGTATTAAAGTTGCGGTCAAACCACTGAACATAAAGAAGTTGAATATTACTCGGGATCTGCTTCAAGAATTGAAACTGGTTAGCCATTGATGTTGGCTTGTGTTAAGCTCATTTTAATCGTTCAAATATAAGCAGATGAGAGATATAACCCACGAAAATCTGGTTCGTTTTATTGGCATTTGTCCCGAAGAGAACAACATTTCATTAGTGACAGAGCTCTGCATTAGAGGCAGTCTTCGAGATCTCCTCGAAAACGAAAAGATTAACATCGATTGGAATTTTCGATATTCAATGATGTCAGACATCGTGGAAGGCATGCTCTTTATGCACAACAGTACTTTTGATTACCATGGAAGGCTTAAGTCTACCAATTGTGTGGTCGACGGAAGGTTTATGGTTAAAATCACTGATTATGGACTCAGGAGTATTCACGAACAGGTTTATAGAGAACACGATATTAATCCAAGAGGACTATTTTGGACGGCACCGGGTATTTAATATTTTTTTATTTGATATGACACAAAATGTTTATGAATTGTAGAACACCTGCGCTCAAGAGATCCCCTTAACACGGGCTCAAAGAAAGGCGATGTCTATTCATTTGGAATAATACTTCAGGAGATCATCACTCGATGCGGTCCTTTCGAGTCTTTGGAACGTTTGGGTCGCAAACGAATTATATATGAGCCGAACGAGATTCTCGACCGAATCAGAATGGGTACCGTTCCTCCCTTTCGTCCAGAAGTGGCTCCCGATGAGTGCTCAAAGGCTTTACTGAATCTGATGCACGAGTGTTGGCAAGAATTGCCTTTGACTCGACCAGATTTTAATCAAATAAGACCAAAACTAAGGAAAATAACCTCGGGCATTTCCAGTCGTAACTTTTTGGATAACTTACTCAATCGAATGGAACAATACTCTGAAAATTTGGAGAGAATTGTCGCCGAAAAGACCGAAACTGTAATGGAAGAGAAACGCAAAACAGAAGAACTATTGTATCAATTATTGCCTAGATTCATTGCTGAAGAACTTAAGAAAGGAGCTCACGTTCAGCCGGAGTTCTTCGATTCCGTTACAGTCTTCTTCTCAGATATCGTAGGCTTTACTAAACTGTCTTCTGAGTCAACTCCACTCCAAGTCGTGGATCTCCTCAACGATTTGTACTCATGTTTTGACGCCATAATAGAAACCCACGATTGCTATAAAGTGGAGACCATCGGTGACGCCTATATGGTTGCTTCGGGACTACCCATCAGAAATGGTCTCGAACACGTGAGGGAAGTGGCCAGGATGGCACTCGACCTGAGAAAAGCGGTCAATGTTTTTAAAATACGGCATTTGCCCAAAAGACGACTGCAATTAAGAATTGGTTTCCATTCTGGTCCCTGTGTTGCCGGAGTGGTTGGCCTCAAAATGCCCAAATACTGTCTTTTCGGTCAGAAATGATTAAATAATTGATTTTATGATCGTTTTAATTATCAATTGATCCCATCAGGAGATACAGTGAATACCGCCTCACGAATGGAAAGCAACGGTAATATGTATATTATACCTTGTTCATTTTTTTAAACATGTATTATTAGGCGAACCTCTCAAAATACATATCTCTGAGCACTCAAAAAATCTATTGGAATCATTTGGAACATTTGTGGTTTCTCCTCGCGGAGAGATCGACGTTAAAGTAAGTTGTTTGGTCATTCTAAAAAAAGATTTTACTCTTGGAACACATATTTTAAGGGCAAAGGATTGATGACAACCTATTGGTTAGAATCAGAGAACCAAACACTAATGCATACGAATAGTTTGGGCCAACAGATCGATAACATAACTGATGGCATTCCTACGATTCAGTCCTGAATTAATTGATATAAACTCTTCATTCAATCGATTAATTGAATATCAGATTAACAACAATTGAATTATTTTGGCCTCAATTCAAGAATTTATGGAAAGGCTTTGAAAGTATTATCAAATGAATAGACTTATTTGAAGAATATTTTGACAGAAAAATCATTTGATTTGACCAAAGATTTGACTCACAATTCACTTGAATTTAGTTTAATATGTGATACCTTTAGAATTGAATTAATTTAATAAAATGTCCAAAAATAGAATAATTGGTGTAATAAATGCAATAAATGGCAAATAAATTATCTATAAATTAATTGAATAAATATTGATTTGAAACTGTGCTACTCTAACAACAAATCTCTCAAGTGTTTAACCACCACACCTGTACAATTTGATACTGAGACAGACGAGTTGTTGGTTGTAACTTGCCAACATACAATACGTAAATGATTGCAATTGAAAAGTATTCAAGGTGTTCAGTCAGTCATTTTTACAATAAATATAATAAGTCAAAGGTTTTATAATTTAGTGAAAATATTGTTACATTTGCTGCAAATCTTTAAAATTTCATCAAATTTAAAACAAAATCTCTGAGCAAAATACATTAATAATCATGGTGACTGTTGTGGGTACAAATGCACTCAACTTTGAGACATCGCTTCGTTTGTGCAGATTTTTAGATTTCGAAGACCTAATTGTGTTAAGACAAGTCTCTCAACTCTTCTCTGAAGCCGTCGAATACTATTTGAAAGATATGACTCATTTGGTGATCGGCCGAACTCTCAACCAATATATCGATTACTGCCAACAAAATGGTTTAACCGACGATTTTCAGTTGAAGTTTACTATTGCTGTCACTTATCAACAATTTGACGACAGGACAATACAAATATTGGAATGTGCATGCAAACTTTGTCACAAAATTCAATATTTAACAACATTTGATTGCGTCTTATCAATGAGTTTGACCAAATTTTTGAGTAACTCCGATAATTTTAAGTTACTTACTACCTGGGTTGTTGTTGAGATCAATGTAGAAATGTTCTTCGAGAACGAGCCAGAACAAATATCTGATATTAGAACACAATTGAGCAACAAAATCCAAAATTTGACTATAAGTACATGTATGAACAAATACTATCGGACGCATCATTTAACAAAAATGATCACGTTCATCTTATGGTTTCCCACATTTCACTGGATCGATATCCATCAAAGCGACGAATAGTTTATTAAAGCGATTCAATCGCTTTTTTAATTTTTATTTATTTTAAAATATATTTGAAAAACACATAAAATTTGAGTAAAAATATGGAAAATAAATTTAAAGCGAAAAATCATTTTTTAGTCTTATATTGAGTTAAAGCGAATGAAAGAAATATTTGTTCCAAAGAAGTGTCGGAAACGTTATAGTCTTCGATATTAAGTTTTCGTTTTGCGGTTTCCATGACAGCGAAAATGTAGGACCACTTCGTCGAGGCATCAGCGATGTGATAATGAAGTACCAGTTGATGGCTGTCCTTCAGCTCTATGTCTACGAACTTCTTCTTCACATATTTCTGTATATTTGACTTATAGTGAGGGTCTTTGAGTAATTCCTGCTTCAATTTGATATCGAGTGTGAATCCCTGACCAAACTTTGCTCTCAAGTGTTGTGTCGAACCCAAACACATGAGCCGTCCGGCGACCATAATTCCGATTCGACCGCAAAGAGCTTCTGATTCTTCCATTGAATGCGAGGTCAGAATGAATGCAGACTTATATGTTTTACTAATGATATCCAGAGTCGACCAGATTTTTCTGCGAGCAAACGGGTCGACACCAGCCGTGGGCTCATCTAGAAAAATGACGGGAGGGTTGCCTATAATGGCTATCGCCAGCGAGAGTTTACGTTTGTTGCCTCCACTGTAGTTCTGAGTGATTTTGTTGGCGTACTGTTCGAGGTCTACCATTTTTATCAAATTTTTGACCTCCTGTTGGATAAGCGACGACCGAACGCCACGAAGTCTTGCGAAGAGATAAAGCATTTCTTTTGCTGTCAGTCTGTCGAGCAATGGATCGAATTGCGGACAAAATCCGATTTGTTGTGAAAACTCTTTTATTTGATTCAAAAGTTCGTATTTTCCGATATAAGCGTTTCCGTCGTCCGGACTCATGTCTCCGGTGAGCATCGAAAATGTGGTCGTCTTTCCCGCGCCGTTCACACCTAACAGTCCAAAACACTCCTCTTTATGTACACCAAATGTGAGGGCGTCCACAGCTGTTAAACTTTTGAAGTGTTTCGACAACTTATAGACAACCAGAGCATCAGAACTAAAGGCTTTCTTAGATTTCATTTGTTCGATACGTTGTTCTTCTGCAGTGACATCAGAGTCTCGGACAGATTTCTCCTTCTTACCGCCCAAACCCTTGCGCTTGCAAATTTTGAAGAAATTCACTGATAAAAAGAAAAAGGGTTCAAATTATAGCAAAACCAACCTTTAGAACAAACCTTCGATTAACCACAAAATTAGAATAAAGGCGATGCCGTCGACCACAAGATATATAAATTCCGGTGCGATTCCAAAGCTATTAAATTGAAAAGGACTCTGAGCCGCATAGCACTCGTCATTGGCTTTGCATTTATTTTCACAACAGCCCCAAAAGAAATCTGTGTTGTTTTGAGTACTCATACAAATGATAGGCATTTCGGGTCTATTTTTCCATCGAGCGCATGTTTGGGCGAAGGCACCCGTTCTGTACAACTTTTGTATACCGAAACACATTGAGAACACGGGAAAGAAGCGAAGTATTGCCAGCAATGTGTGATACAACGGTTCGGGAATGAGCTGTTGCTGTCGAACATTGATGTAAATGTCGAAGAAACTCATTATTAGGTTTAGTATTAGTCCAAAGAACAGGTATATCATAACCAAAATGGCGTAACCCGTCGATGACTTTTTGAAGACAAACGAAAAACAATATGCAGCGGGTATTGAGGCCACACCGAACAGCATTAACATTAGAAATAGACCCACTCTGGTGTTCGACTGACCGAAAAACGTTTGGTTGTAATCGAAGAGCCAAAAGACACCGAAAATGCTGATAACAGCGAACACATGAGTGAACAGATCAAAGAAGAAGTTACACAACCAGAAAGTCAATGGCGACAAACCAGTCATCAGTTGCAGGAGTTTTGCTTTTGTAACTCTTTCTTGAATTGGGAACAATACGAAAGACGCGCCCAGAAATGGAACAGTTATTGGCGTCAATAGGAGACAAGTTATGGCATAACTGAATATAACCGATGCGAATGTCAACAAGTCTTCGCTCATTCCAATCGGTTTGTTCTCTACAGTAATCTTCACATTTTTGTAACTTGGTATGAAGTGTCCGATGAGGGATTCGTAGATGATATTCACAGACATAGGCAGTGAGTGTATGGCTTCATTACTATACCAGGGCTCGATTATCATCTCATTGTCAGCATTTGTATCAATAGCAGCGCCCAAAATGTATTTATGAACGTAAGTCTCTACAGGTTTCGAGTGACTGATCGCCCATTTGTTGGGGTCTTCAGTGGGACCCAAAAGAGTTGTATACATTCCATGATTGCGAGCGACAGAGGCGTAGGAATTCTCACCAAAAGGCATCCACTCATCCTTTTTGTAATTAAAGAAGCCGTTAGTATTGCCGTATAAGTCCTTCAGATTTAGAGTCAGATTCTTTGCAAAGTTTATGAATATATTTCTCATTTGATAGTCGACCAAAAGGATAACCATAAAGAGGATGGAGGGGAGCGCCACTTGAAAGATAAGCATTGGCCAAAACCTCTTTGCGAAGTGAAGTCTTTTCATAATAAGTCCGTATATCTGTTTGCGAAACAATTCCATTCCGTTTGCTCTAAGGTTTGGATGAAGTTTGAACTCAAAATCCTTTGGCTTTTCTTTGGTTTCTTCGGCCAAAACATTAATGAATACCTCTTCCAACGAAGTCAAAGATACGCCAAAAGTGTCGATTTTGAGCTCCTTTTTATCCGTTTCAAGTCGTGTGAAGAGATCGGGTAATACTTTCGTCTGATTGTCAGTCAGTTTCGGTAATGATTTATTCTTGTCTGACTTTTTTTGCAAAGAGAAGACTACTTCTGTTCCGATATCCATTTCCATCTCAGCCTCGGGTAAAAACTGATGCAAAATTGTGACGAATTTGTTGCGGTCGAAACCCTTTGCTTTGGCTATTCTTAGATGATATCCGCCTCCAAAGCGCTTCTTCAAAAACATGGGAGAACCACAGCATTTGACAGTTCCCGCAGACATTATTGCGATTCTATCGGCGATCGCCTAAACAAGTGTTAACACAAATGAATACAAGTGAGACAATTAGTGAGCGCTCATACATCTGCCTCTTCCATGTAATGTGTGGTCAAAACAATGGTCTTATTCTCTCTCATATTCTGTAAGACATCCCAAATACAACGGCGTGCCTCAGGATCTAAACCAGATGTGGGTTCGTCGAGAATGAGTACTTTAGTGCCGCCAATCATTGCTATTCCTAACTGAAGGCGTCTTTTCATACCACCGGATAACTCGGTGGCCAACTCATTGGTCTTATTAGTCAAACGCAACTGGTTTATAACATCCTGGACTTCAGCTTCGATTTTATCTGTAGGGAAGTCCTTTAGTGTGGCGTAAAGTTTCAGATGTTGTCTGACTGTTAGTTCTTCATAAATGATGTTCTCCTAAGAAGACAATCGATGGATATATCAGTGAAACAAATGAGTAAAAGATCTAAAAGATGTCAAACCTGTGGACATAAACCGATGCTCTTTCGGGCTTTGTTTGTATTCGTCACAACACTGTATCCATTGATCATAATCGAGCCCTCAGTGGGCGGGTATATACCAGTGATCATATTCATTGTGGTTGACTTTCCGGCGCCGTTGTGTCCTAAAAGAGCAAATATCTGTCCCTTGAATATGTTGAGGGATAGGTTGTCGACCACTTTCTTTTGGTTACGACAACTGCCAAACATTTTAATCAGATTTTTTATTTTTATGACGGCTTTCAAGTCCTTGGGTTCGGCCTCCCAGTCAAATGTGCTTTCCTGAATTTTGGAGGTATGTCGCACTTTCTCTTTGGGACAGTAATATGAGGGCTGACACGGAAAGTATATCTTTTTGGGAACGCCGTACTGAAAGGGCCAAATAGCATCCACGTACCAAATAAGAAACCCATAGGTAATACACGAGGACACCATTGCTAAAAGGGTTACCCCAACAGACAGATCTTCATAAACGGTTCCTTCTTTGAATATTTGTCCCCACCCTAACTTTAATGAGTGAATTTCGTACTGTCCACCGATGGCCAGACCCCAAACGATTCCCAAATTGGGTAAAAAACAAGATATGACTCGCAAGTAATTGGTATCATGGATTTTCATATTGACGTGAAGTGCCGGATGTATCAGACCAATGGGTATACTGAAAGTACTCAGATATAGCACTACTGTGACCACCACTGCGATTATGGGTTCGTTGAAGACCGTTGTGATTAACATACAGTACAGTATGTTTTGTATGTCATAAACAGTGAGTATAGTGAAGAATATCGTCGGATCCATGTATTGATAGACTGCTTCCCCTCCGAAACCGACGTAATAAATCAGAGTAAAGCATATGTTGTGCGCAAACATAATCGTGAAGAACGACAAGAAATGCGAGACCCAGAACACCCAATCGGACATTCCTATCATTCGTAGCAATTCTTTGGCTTTGATGGCCTTCTCGTCAGTTATTCGTTTGACAATTAGAGGACAGGTCACTATATATCCTAAAACAATAGTCCCACCGATCAGCTCTTGAATCGATATTTGGAAGAACTCGTCGCCATTGTCTCTATATTTAGGATAAGGATATCTGAAGGCATTGACGGCAGCGGTTTTTGTTCTGTTCACATTATTCTCCTCGGCCAGTTTTGACAAATAGGCCTCATTTACAAGGCTTTGGATTTTGCAGAACATTTTAGGATAGGCTTCAACACCATAGTCGGGACCGGCTGTCAATTTGCGACCAAAATACTTGTTGACATGAGTCGGACGGAAACCATTAGTCATAATAGAGTACTTGAAATGAAGGGGTAGACTTCTATTCGGCTGAATAGACTCATCGAAGACTATTCCGGACAGAAATGGAGTGTATGTGATGTTCTCTGCTATCATTTTTCGCAATTCAAATGCCATGGCTGACTCGTTCGGGTGAATTGCGTCGAATATTCCGCCCGTAAATAAAGTGCCAATCGGGTCAAGAAAGAGAGCGGTCAAATTTCCTGGGTGGAATGCAACCACTCGTCGCATAATGTCATAGGTTACGCTGTTGTTGGGGGCGTAGTGTAGGTATTGTGTGAAGTTCACTGTTCTATTGGATAACTCCATACTCATTATAGGCTCTTTGTTAAACACCGGTCCCTTCCATTTCTCATCGTCTTTGTTATAATCGGACTTTGAGTACAAGTAGGCCAACAGGGCGGCCAGGAATAAGGGACCGAACAGCTCGAAGGCAGTTGTAGACCAGTGCTTAAATCTTACGATCCAATACTTCCACATAAGAATCCACAATTGCTTTAATAAAAGTTTTATCATTGAAACTGAGTTTGGCTTCAAATTGAAAACTTATAAAATAGTTCTTTGATTAGAAATACAAGTAATCAAAAGATTAAATATTTTAATGTTTGAGTAAAACAAAAACAATTAATAATTCGAATTAATAATGTAATCGATATCTCGTGCTATCAATCAAAACATTCTTCAAAGTTGAGACAACTCTCGCGTTTATATTTTCGATGCATATATGGTTTTGACTCAAAATTTATTGTAAAAGTATTGAAAACGTTTAAAATTGAGCCTTTTTGTTGTTCACCTTTTGATGGGCACACCTCTCCATTTCGGTATATTTGCCACAATCTCCTCGTTTGATTGTCACTGAATCCCTGGCAGTAAAAAACTGAAAAAACAAAAAACAACCAAAAACTTTATCTAAAAATACCTCGCGCTTATTTCCAATAGAGATTTCATTTCTAATTCGAAAAATTTATTGATTTTCTATTTGAGATATTTTTACCTAAAATTCATAAAACAGTGTACTGTTTATAAGAAAATTTTATTCTACAGAAGACTATGGACTCCACTTATTTATTGGTCGTTATCTTAATAATTATT
>JAQGCS010000626.1:0-19949 GCA_034702105.1 Fuscozetes fuscipes
TGGCAGACAAGAAGTCCAAAGAAGAGATTAACGCATTCGCCACCGAAAACTTGGATCAACTCATTGCACATATGATTGAAATTCACGGCCGACGGCTCTTTCAATGCAATCGATGTGAATATCGGGCCTCCACTTCGACTCACATCCATTTGCATCAAATGTCAATCCATTACCACATTTGGTACTAAATTTTGTCTCAATTTATGTCTTTTGACCTCATTTTTTGTTTTGATCTCAATTTAGGTCTAAATATAACTCTTCAATAGATTACGACTCTTTCAGTGACCAAAACAGTGATATCTGCAAAATAATTGTCTGTAAACCGATAACCAGTGGTCCAGATGTCAATCACTCGGTTCTGGTTAAGGCGTTCGCTCCCAACTTAGACCAAGATTTAAAGGAAAATGTCTTTTATTGTCTTTATTGTGATTATTGTAATGAAGAAGAGCTTAAAGTATTTATGCATTGCGTTCATAAACATCGCGATTACGACATCTCTATTTACGATAAGGAGTGCTCCGAACCATTTTGTTTCGATGACAGCGAACCTGAAGAAGTCATAAAAGCAGATGAAAGTGATTCCGATGAACCAGAAGATGAACCAATAATTGCTAAGAGTTTAGCCAATAGTTTCGATACTCAGCTTTCAATCAATTCTAAGCCAATTCCGGGAATTGATGACAGTTTTGTGTCCTCACAAAGACCTCCACATAGACCTCCTCACAGACCTTTCCGGGCGAGAAATGAGAGGTTTTCTTCAAGTTTTCAGAAACAGAACAGATTTGAAAAAAGAGGTACAAAAAGAAAAGATTCTTCTGATCCATACTTTGAGGACGATTTTGAAGAAACCGTTCACTCGAATGAACCAATTATTGAAAATGCAATTATAACGCCCACTACTGAACAGCCTTTTATTATGGACCGACAACCGACTCCCACTATACCACCAATCACTACTCCATATCCTCAACCACCTGTTATTTGCCATTTGCCTCAACAAAATGTAAAACAACAGACTTTGCAACAGAAAAAGAAAAAGTGGCAAAAGTTCCGGAAGTTAGAGTCCAATGAAAAACTATCGGAAATGACTTACGGAGAGTACAAAAAGCAACAAAAGCAGAATAAGACAAATATCAACACAAATTTGAATTCAACTCCGGTTTCAAAAGCAGGTGCGCCTCCAATATACACTCAAATTCCTCCAGAAATTGATTTGCAACAAACAGAGAATGAATTGGGAATCGCCAATGAGTCTGGTATAAGAAATAACTCATTCAAACAAATTAAGAGAACCGGTGTTTCCTCCGATCCAAACAAATCTAAAGCAGTCACTTATATTCGCCGATCAGAAGAAGAGAACGACGAGTATTTGGATCTCTTGAATGAAAATAAAGTTCCAAAGAGAGGGGTAAAGGCTCGCTTTGAAAACCAAACCCATTTTGAACTGACCCCACTCTCGATTACAAACAATCAGTTCAGTAGTAAAAATCTGTATAAATGCATAATTTGTGAAAATGGTCTCCAACTCAGAGAAAATAATATTGCAATTCATTTACGTTCGGTCCACAAAACTGATTCATCCCTCAAATGTGGTTATTGTTCATACATAGGACAGAGGGCTTTGATTGTCAATCATTCAAAGGTTTTGCATCCAAACTCTGAACTCAAAGTCGAGAAATTCATAGTTCACAGCACACAAAACAGTTCCATTGGCATCACTTCGGGCTCACATCTCGAAAAACCTCGGCCAAACACAACGGCCAAAAAGAGCACAGGCGGTGTATCACAGACTGCCAAAGGTTCAAAAGGCGCTCTCACGCAAAAGATAAAGGAAAGCACTTATTTGGGACCTCTTAAGAATGATGTGACACAACGCAAAAAAACAGATCCCTCCCAAAGAAAGTATAGCCGTTCGACGCATTCATCTAACATTCGGCCCAAAAAGCGTCAGAAACTTAATAAAAGTTATTCTGAATCGGAAACAGAAATGCAAATTGAAAACGATATTCCCTCTGATTTGGAACCGATCTCTGATCATGAAATGCGTTCCGACAACGAATCGGGTGTCGAACAAAATGAGTCGGACAACGAAGTGGTGGAAGTGCACAAAAAAGTGTCAGTGGCTAAGAAGTCGACAGCAAAGGCCAGTTTACTAAACACATCAAGTGAGCAAGTTAGCATCACTTTATCTGAAGAACAAATTCCGGTCAAATATTTTTGTTTGTTTTGTTCGGACGTAATAAATGACAAATCGTTGGCTATTGAACACTACAAAAAACATTTGAATCTGGGATATACGTGTCAGTGGTATTGTGATAAGAATGAATGCCATGCCTTCTTTGTCTCATACGGCGAAATGGTATCGCATTGGAATGAAGACCATCCGACAGAATCGGCCACAGATATGGATTTCGACGACAATATGACTGATTTCATTCGTCAATGGATTGTGAACTTCTTGGACGACCAGATTAAGTGCGCCGATTTCGCTGAGAACATCGTACCGAACAGCTCTGGTATTAATATTGAGTGTCCCCTTTGTGTGAAGGCCGCAAAGATCTGCAATAGTGTGAGGCCTCGATCTTTCGACGCCTTATGGAAAGTAAAGCTTCATATCTGCAAACACTTGAATTGGTTTCCAATGAAATGCGATCTCTGCGAGGACTCAAATACATTGTTTCCTCAAAACCCATACCTATTGATGAAGCATTTGGTTGACTGTCACTTTACTTCCTGTGAAAACCTCTACAATATCTCATTTCGGGGCCAAAAGCCGTTCAATGATATGAAAAGAGAACAGTTAAGACTCATCGACAAAAACTTCACCATTGTCAGATTATTCTCCAGTGATATAATTAATTCGTTTTTCTATCAATTGATGACTGAATTGGATTTGATTTATGAGCATCAGTTGAAAACCAAACATCATTTGAATAAAGAAATACAGATAAAAGTCGATCGTTTGGTCCAAATTAAGAGCGAACCCATTGATGTGTCCGATGATTCTCAAGAAGAAGAAGAGGCAGAACCAAAATCTGAAGTCAAGGACGAAGACAAGAAGGATATCAAACTTGACATCAAAACCGAATTTAAAACAGAAATTAAGTCCGAAATGAAGACTGAATTCAAATCTGAAGTTAAGACCGAATCTAAAGATGAAATCAAAATAGACCCCGAAAATAACGAAGAGATTAGAGCATCGGGTGAACAGTTTCTCAGCAGACTCTATGGCGATGATATCATTCAAATGGTTCCGAGACCAAGAGCCTCCTCAAAAGGTGCTGAAGAAATTGTTCTAAGTTCTGATGGCGAGAGTTAAGTCATCGAACATTTACTCAAAAATGCCGGCAATAAAGGCATAAAAATTTGCACAAAACTCTTGTTTACTCAAAGTATTTGTTTTTGTCAATAATTGGTGTTTGGTTTCAGCAAAACATTTGATATAAAAATTGTTAAAATCTTTAAAAATCTTTTTATTCATTATTTTATTATATTGTCATTTGTTTCGAAAAAACTGACCATAAGTTTTGTGAAATATTTGAGAACTGGTTTTTGATATTTTAAGTTTTTATATCGAATTCTTTAACATTTCATTTTTTGTAATTCAAACACAAATATCTCATAAAAATCACAAATTCTGTATAAAAATTCTGTTGTTTTAAGTAAAAGTTGTTTTTATCATTTTTATTATTAAAAAAAAGTTTTCTTTCGATTTTAATATTAGTTATAGATTTTAGAGGACTTACGAAAGGATAGATCAGTGACTGTCGACACTCTCTTATGAGTTGTCTGTTCTTATCTCAAGAAATATTTGAATTTCTTGATTACGCAAAAAGTTGTGTCAAAACGCCCGGAGCACAAAATTACAGCACATGACTGTTTTGTGCGACTATTTTCCACAAAAGTTTTATCAAATGGAAGGAATGACAACTTTTTTCTGGCGATAAATCTTTTTAAAAATATTTAATGAATTAAAAGGCCAAAAGTGTTGCTATGGATACAAAGTGTGTTAAATGGCAAGTCCTATAGATTTTATGGCTGGTTGTGTCGGAGGTAAACACGTGTTAATTATGCCTACTCTTCGAAATAGGCTAACAATTGTAATTCAAAGGTGCGGCTGGAGTTCTGGTCGGACATCCTTTGGACACAATCAAAGTCATTATGCAGACCAGTGCTAAACGACTTTCAATGATGTCAGTATTGGCCGACCATTCGGTAAGTGTTGACAAAACTTCTTTTTTTAAAACATATAAATTTCGTTAAACTAATGCCAAAACTACAGGTCTTTTCACTATATCGAGGTTTATGCGCACCACTGGCGGGTCTCACGGCTATCAACGCTATTGTGTTCGGTGTTTATGGATCTGTTATGAAAAAGACGAGTGAACCGAGTCTTCTGTGTCAGGCTATGGCTGGATGTGCTGCTGGTCTGTCGCAATCAATGATTAGTTGTCCGATGGAACTGATTAAAACAAGAGCTCAATTGAGGTCAACATCTGTTTTGTCGTGTTTTAAAGATGTTGTCCACAACGAAGGAGGTGTTCGTGGATTGTACAGAGGTTTTTGGGCTACAGTTGCCAGGGACGCCCCCGCTTTTGCTGTATATTTTTCTTGTTATGAACTTTTGCTAAAGTTTACGAAAAACTCTTCACCCTCGACATTATTGTTGTTGTTTGCGGGCGGAACAGCGGGTGCTGCCTCGTGGCTGGCTATATATCCACTGGATGTAGTGAAATCAAGAATACAGGCCGACACAACTTATAACTCAATGCGTCATTGTATCAAACATTCCCTCTCAGAAGAAGGTGTCGGTGTATTTGTGCGCGGAGTGGCACCGACTCTGGTCAGAGCTTTTCCTTCAAATGCCACCACGTTTGCAGTGGTCACGTGGACGCTCTGGTCATATGAAACCTATTTTTGTGATAACAATACGACTCAGAATGAAGAGAATATCCTGGAGTGAAGTTCATGTAATATAGTTATCGTGCCTTAATTTTTTGTTTTCAAATCATTAATGAATGAGTTGTTTCACGAAATTGTTTTCAAATAATTCTTATCTCAATATTTATATGATTTTTGAAGGCTTTGAATTTTATCTAACTTTTCACTAATTTTAAGTAAAGAATAAGAAAAATAATAATTCAATTATGAAACGACCATGACAACTACTCTAGAATTGCAATTAATCAAGTCAACAAAAAAAAATTAAATAGACGAGTTTCTAGAAATGCTTAGGTGTTATTTAGCCCAAAATTTCTGCAGACATATAACATAATTGAACAGATGTTAAATTTTTATAAATCGATTTCATTGTAGAAGACATTAATCATGTATTCAATTTTAAACACCAATTAAATGCTCATTTGATTGATCATTTGAATTTAACTTCACATTAATTAACATGTTATATTTAATCTAAAACATTTACGGCAAATTATATGTCTAAGGTTAACATCAGCTATCGATAGACTGTTTCGAAAGAATTGCGTAATTTGGAAGATAAGGGTTTGTCTGTACTGAAAATAATCAGTGCATTGGATCCATCGCGAGATGCGTTGCTAAGAGACGAGTGCTCTCCTCGAGAAGATCAATATTTTTCTCCAGACTTTACTTTAAAAGGACAAATATTTTAGATTGACATGAATTCTGTTAAATTCTGTCTAATTCTTGGTTTGTTTTCACAATCATTTGGTTTACCTGATGTTATTCGCATCGGTAAGTACATTCCATGACCTAGCGAATGAGATAGATGAATAATGTCACCAAAATCATTAAAGCAATGATTTAGCGATAGCTATGATTTTTATGTAAATATTCGAGAACTGCGGTATCGATATCTTGATATAAAGTGCGATAATAGGGATTTGGTAATTTTTCAAAAGGATTACTCACGAATCGGATTAATATATTCGTGTAAATAATTTATGGTTTCGTTAGTTATTTAATAAATAATAGTCTTAATTGCAGTAATTTGTTGCACGAATGTAAATATTATTCCACAATTTTTCCATCAAATCATAAAAATATTTGAAATTATGAAAAATTTAAAGTTATTTTGCAAAATATTTGTGCAAACTTATCTAGATAAGATATGGAGAATGCGGAAAGAAGAGCTTGCCTAAACCTTTCTTGACACAAAAAAATTTTGATATACAGCCTGTAGTGAAAAAAGGATTATGAACTCTAGTTATGAAAATTAATTATCCAGGCTAAAGAATAAATCAATTAGATAATTTTGAGTTTAAATTGCTCATTCCTCATCATTCTTGATACTATAGAACCTCACACTTACTTGTTCCGATCAAAAAGAAAGAAGCCTGTTTAAATATTTGCATCTCATTCAACTTTAATGTAAAAACTATTAAAGTAATGAACCGATAATAGACATAATGTTGATGAAATGGTTCTGGTGAATCCACAGCAATACATAGTAATTGCTCCACAGTTAATGTGGGACCAATTTATTTATTATTAAAGAAAGTCTAATGTATTAAATAAATATCTTTTCCACATATTATCGAAAATAGATTTATATTCAATGCTTTGTTATTTGCACTAAATCTCAGGCATTAAAGAAAATTCTTATGACATTTAAGAAAAACGAATAAGAAAATAATTATTTACAAGCTTAATTAGATAACTATGTGATCTCTTAAGTGTTGAAAAATGTAACTAGTAATTACAAATCACTAATGCTGGTCAACTCCAAAGTAGAGTAGGTTCAAATTATAGCTAATTAAGCCTTTAGCTAATTTCATCTTGTTGTAATTCTTGATTGACTAAGTAATTATTGTGTGTTTTGTAGGCGGCCTTTTTGAGAACGGAGACGATGCCGTGGAATTGGCGTTCAGGTATGCGGTCGACCGAATAAACGCCGACAACAAAGTGCTGCCCCACACTCGACTAATAGCACAGGTCGAACGGCTAGAGAAGTGTGACAGCTTTCAAGCATCCAAAAGAGGTACTCAATTAACTTAATTAGACTAATGCCATCAAATTAGCCTCGTTCACTATCAAATTACTCAGACATTAGATGACCATAAGATTAAAATTTTTGTTCAACAAAAAAAATATAATTGAAATCAGGATTTCAATGAATATTCAAATTGATTCCGATTGAAAATCTTGTGAATTCTCTCACAATTATGATATATACACACATGACCTTTGAAAGTGTCAAGAATAATGAGACGCTGGATATAACAAATCAAAGTGTGTTTGTTGAGACAATTTTATTGCTATTATTCACTATTTAAGAAAATTGCTTCAATTCTTTTGATATTCAAATGAAGAAAACAGGAAATGAATTCAAAGACTAATCTTTTTGTTGGTTTGTATGGAAATAGTGTGCACTTTATTACAAGAAGGAGTGGCCGCAGTGTTCGGACCTCAATCGGTGGAGACGAGTGCACACGTCCAGTCTACTTGTGATGTACTGCATATGCCACATATGGAGACCAGATGGGACTTCAAGTTCGACCCGCCCTCCAACCACTCCATAAATCTATTTCCACATCCGATAGCTTTAGGAAATGCGTTCAAAGATTTAATTAAAATGAAAAACTGGAAGACTTTGGCCATTCTTTACGAAGAAAATGAAGGCAAGTCTTATCAATAAATGGATCAAATATTTTATTTCTTAAGTTCAACTGAAAATAGAAGGCCTTCACTGATAGTCAATGAAATCATATTCTCTAAGATTGTCGGATAAGCCTTTAATATTGAAAAGACCTGTTTTACCGCTTCAAATAAAATTTGTGTTATGTAAAGGACTAGACTTTGAGGGACACACCGATCAAAGTGTCACTAATACCTAAACTGAATAAATTGCAGTTAAAGTCATAACGAAATTCAATGAGCTTTGAGTAGAATTTGAGTCCTTTTTAGCAAATAATTCACAAATCAATTCATACGAAACCCGTTTTAAACAAAATTAATTCATTGGAAGAAATTTACTATTAAAGCATCGGAAACAAATCTGTTGAATCATTTTAATTAATTTTCAAGATTTATTTGATTCCACGGAAGAGTAACTCTTATCGCTTGTTCTAAAGATCAGTCGAGGTGATTTAACAATTTTAACTGATCAATTTGGTGAATTCCAAATATTTGATGAAACATAAGCTGAGAAGAGATATAAAAAATAATTAATCAATAAATTGAAAATTTTAATCAATTTTTCATTTTTATCTTTAATTTAATTAAAATTTTGACAAATTGTTTATCATTTCATTCAATTAATTAGCTTTGGTTAGAGTTCAAGAGATTTTAAAGGATCCCGAACTTAGAGAGAAGCGGATAGTAGTCCGTCAGTTTCCGGTGGCTTCCAGTGAATATCGCACGACATTCAAAGAGTTACACAAAATGGGAATCAGAAACATTATAATAGACGTTCCCCGAGAGAACATCAATAAAGTCCTAAAACACGCACAACAGGTCGATATGCTCTCAGAATATCACAATTACTTCTTCACATCACTCGATGTCCATACAGTCGACTTAGAAGACTTCCAATATGGAGGAACTAATATTTCAGGATTTAATTTAGTTGATCAAGATTGCAAAGAATATAACGAAGTAATTCGAGATTGGCAGAACTCACCACCTAGGTATGCTAATTGGAAGGGAGAGCCTATTGAGCAATTAGCAAGAGTAAGTCATCTAGCACCGAAATTGTACATTATTTCAAATTGCTTTTATTTTTTCAGAATTTGATTCAAAATTTTACGGTAAATATAATACCTTTGAAATTGAGAGTAGAAATAATGCTAGATCAGCTTTTAACTGATAATTTTAACCTAAAGACTGAAGTGGGTTTAGTTTACGATGCGGTTCGGCTCTTTGCTAAAGCGCTTCACGACCTAGATCAGACACAGGCCATCAGTGTGCGGCCGATATCATGTGAAACAGAAGAGCCTTGGCAATATGGCAATGCTGTGACCAATTATATGAGAATGGTATCATTATTTGCTTTCAAACATTAATTTATCAAAACTCAAATCGAAGAACAATGACATTAAACATGATTTCAGATTAATATCGATGGGATTACATCACATATAAGGTTCGATCCGAGCGGTTCCAGAACTGATTTTAGGTTAAGACTACTTGAACTGACCCGAGAAGGCCTCAAACACGTAAGGAAAAGTTATTCCATTGTTTTGAGGACCTCCTGATGTGAACAATGAGGTGAAAGTGATCTCATTCGTGAAATAGGTGGGCGATTGGACGCCACAGAACAAAGTGACCTTTATGAGTAATTACACCAAAGCTATGACTGAGGGATACCGACAAACGCTTAAGAATAAGACTCTTACTGTCGTCACAATTCTTGTGAGTAATGTTTATCAAAGATTAGGAATTCGTGTCAATCAAAGTGTTTTATTTCAAAGGGAAACCCGTATTGTATGGAATCAGAGAAAGCAGAGGAGAAACCTGGAAATGAACGCTTTGAGGGCTATTGCATTGATTTGATCAGAGCCATCGCACAGGTCTTAGAATTCAAATATATTATCAAAATAGTAGACGATGGCCGACACGGCAAGAAAAATGAAAGGGGAGAATGGAATGGAATGATCAAAGAACTCATTGAAGGCGTAATGCATACTATTATTAATCGATACCCAATCCTTCCTTCCTATCAATAGATCAAAGTTTGAATTAAAGCAATAAAAGTTCAAATTTCACACAAAATATTAGAATGAATATAGTGTTACCATAATTTTGATAAATGACCCACCTAAGTTAGTTAGGTGACCTAACCTTTAATACAATATGTATTAAACACAATAATTATTTCCATAGAAAGCAGACATAGCAGTGGCAGACCTCACCATAACTTACGAAAGAGAGGCAGCCGTCGACTTCACAATGCCTTTCATGAGTCTTGGAATCGGAATTTTATACAAAAAGCATAAGAAAGAACCGCCAAAACTGTTTTCATTTATGTCACCGCTAGCTATGGACGTCTGGGTTTACTTAATCACATCCTTTTTAGGCGTAACCCTATTTCTATTCTTTGTCGCCCGATTCTCGCCATACGAATGGGTATATATTTTAAAGGATTAATTTGAAAAATTGCTTTTAATTAAATATCACTTGAAATGAAAATCTTAGGTCAATCCTCATCCTTGTGTTAAAGAGCCAGAAGAGTTGAAGAATAACTTTAGTATGAAAAACACTCTTTGGTTCACAATAGGATGTCTTATGCAACAGGGATGTGATATAATGCCTCGTTCTCTCTCAACTCGCGTGTTGGCAGCTTCCTGGTGGTTCTTTATTCTGATCTTGGTCTCATCATATACAGCTAATTTGGCGGCTTTCCTCACAGTCGAACGTATGGTTAATCCAATCGAATCGGCAGAAGATCTGTCAAAACAAACAAAGATTCCTTACGGATGTGTTCAGTCGGGTTCTACTGAGGCTTTCTTCAAAAATTCTAACTTTTCAACGTATGCCAGAATGTGGTCATTCATGGAATCAACAAGGCCGAGTGTTTTCGTCGAATCCAACACTAAAGGAGTGGAGAGAGTAAAGAAAGGTATGGCCTTTTATTCTTAATCATTTTGATAGCAATTAGTGACAAATGTGTCATAAATGAAGGGGATTACGCATATTTGATGGAATCGACGAGCATTGAGTATATAATTGAACGCGAGTGTGAACTTTATCAAGTGGGCGCGCTTTTAGACTCCAAAGGTTATGGCATAGCGACCCCTCCAGACTCGCCCTATAGATCCATCATATCTGATGCGATCCTCAAATTACAAGAAGATGGCAAACTTCATTTGCTCAAAGAAACCTGGTGGTCTGGTAAAGGCAAGTGTGGCAGCGGCAAAGAGACCCAGAAAGTACAAGGAAGTGCAAGCGAATTAGGTCTGGCCAATGTGGGTGGAGTATTCGTGGTGTTAGCGGCCGGTTCTTGTATTGCAATCATTATATGCATCGGTGAATTCATTTGGAAAATGAAAAATATTCCGAGAAATGAACGGGTAGGTCGACTCCTCTCCAGTTATTAATAAGTAGATATTTATCATTGATATTATCGTTGAATATATTTTTGAGAAATAAATGCCTGACTTAAGAGTTGATACGAAATAAATCAAAAGTTTATTGAAAGGCTTATCGCAAACATTGAGTGAATTTCATTTTGAAAATTTTGTTAAATATTTATTCCATTCAATCATTTGATAATATTTAATCATTTTTTGGATTTAATTCCTTAAATTTTTTCGGTGATTCAAAACTCGATAAGTATTTGAATATTTTTCCTTTTTTTTTCTGAAAATTTGTCAGAACCAGCAAAAAAAAAGGTTAATGCTTTAAAGTTAATTGTGGTAATTTATTTAAATTCTAAGCATGTGTTATGAAAATTTTTGCGTCATATCATTATAAAATGTATAGTTTTGACTTTGCATGAACATAAATTGAGAAATGAATATTCATTTGAATCTGATGTCCATATTTAGGATCACATTTGCGTAGAACTGCTGCGAGAGATAAAGTATGTGATTTGCTGTTATGGTAATACCAGACCCATCAGGAAAGTCAGTGATGTGGACGCAGTTATTCAACCGGGAAATGGTCTTCCATTCATGCCTTTGACTGGTTATCAGGACATGAATAAAGATGTCTACTCTTGACTATCAAAGAGCGAACAACAGCTTTACTTCAAACAACAACAGGAAAAGGAGAGACAACTCAACCGAATGTACGAAACCGATGAAATGCCGCACAAATATAATTATGTAAACAATATTAAGTCTAATATATATGACGGCAATTATCACTCCAACTATAAGGCATCCGATGTCTAATTTTACCGCAAATTCGTTTCAATTTACAATTCATTAAAGTCGAGCCAACAGAACAAAGACAATAATTTTGACTCAATTTTCAATTAACATTACTTCACTTCACTGATAATCACTCAAAACTTAAGGCTTTTCACTCCAATTCTCTCAATTTGTTTATTTGTTTGCATTGTTAGTGAATGCGAATCAGTGGCTGATCACTGATTACACCTGCATTCAATATAAAGCTGTAAATTCGCTATTTTCAGTATGTGTGATCAACCTTGCTACAACTTATTTCACTAATTTTGGTCACATTTATTAAAATATTTGACTTTAATCGTTGGTTCATTTGAAAGGATTAGTAAATACAGTAAAACCTCCAAATAAGAGAATGATCGATACCAGAAAATCTTTTCTCTTAATTAGGGGTTCACTAAATTTAAGTAAATCGTTAAATGTTATTAAGAAAAATTCCTTCATTCACTCTATAAAATTTATCTAAGCTGCTTTTGGTTAACCTTGATGAATTTTATTGTTTTAATCAATTTCTTTAAATTTTCAAATTAATAGAGCGATAAATATGTAGTTATGAAGTATTAATATTGGTTTGAATGGTTTTATTGTCAATTTCCTACTTATTTTAAAGTTTGTAAAGAAATCATATAATGGAATATTATGTTAACAAAAACAACTTATCACCAAGTAGATAAACTTTATAAACTCAATAAAAGCGTTCGGAAACACCAAATCCTTTCCCTTATGAGTACCAATTCTCTATTGAGTACCAATTCCCTTATTGAGTAGGTCACTAATTGAAGGTTTTGCTGTATTTAAGAAACTCACCTCGCACAGATCCCATTACATGAAACGAGTGACGAATTCTCAATGAAGATAATATTAATTACATTTTCGTTATCCTATTGTTATCACAAGTGATCTCCGATTTTAATCATTTATTATATTGAAAAATAAGTTTAAATCCTTTTTTTCTTAAGGCATAGAAATTAACTGTTATTTAAAAAAAATATTCATAAAATTGTTTCTTAAATAATTAATATTCACTTTTTAATAATCCAATAGTTTGTCGACAATTAAGATCTAATCAAAGATAGCGATAAGACATTTGTAAAGTAATTTTAGTTCGATTTTCAAATCATTATAAAAATAAAATGTAAATAATTGTATCAAAACATTGTTTTAATGTAAAATCGTTTTTCCATTTTAAATAAATTATTTATTAAACAATTATTGGACTTTAATGTTGCTGTAAAAAGTAGCCCCTGGTGCAAAATTTATATTTAATGCTCAATTTTAAAAATTTAAACATAATTTTATTTTTAAATATTATCGAAGCAATTAAATGCTAATTAATACACTAATCGTCAGTTATTTTTACGAAAAGTGCAGAATCTATGAATAAAATCCTTTAGGACTATGAGAGGAAGACATCGCAGACACCAGAGAGGACTGACTTATCCTTTGTTTATTGTGATTCATAGCACGGCCTCACAATAAAAGTCACGTTTTCTTCAAAGGAATCAAAAGACTTCTGTAAACTTATACCGAAAACTAATAAATGAGATAAAGGTTTGAATAAATTTTCATCTCTTTTGAGGTTTGAATTCAATGCTTTCTGTTAAGAGAATTTAGAATTGAAAAAAGAGCCAGCAAAAAAATAAAATAAAAATGCTTTCCAGTATCACTCAAATATCGATTTACACTATTTGTGGCATATCTCGAATACTTCATGTTTGCAGTCATTACCAGAAAATTGCAATTTTTATTTTCAAATAACTATTGAATATCTAATAAATGGCTAATTCTTTGCAAGTTTATAGATCGCTGACAATGAATGGTATCTAATATTTCATATCGTTTTAGTACATAATATACCATTTTAGAAAAGACTATAGTTTATGGAAGACTGGTTTGAAAAATTGGTAGGTTAATTTTTACATTTTAAACGCTATACATATTTAACATTAAACTAATTTTTCGATTCAAAAGTTTCAAGAGCTTAATTTTGTGGATCAGTTCAAACACTTATTTATAAAGCGACTATTTCAGTAATTAAATTCAATTTTTTATAGTAAATGATTATTCTCACGAAAATTGGTACTTGTAATTTATTATTGTAAATGATTGGACTTTTCGAGAGTTTCTGTGAAATAGTTTAAGAGCTTAACTGTAAAACAATTAGTGATGAGAACGCTCTCGAACTCAATCTATAGAATTGTTAAAACAAATACTTTTCAATTCGATATAAATCGACTTCAATTCAAACGAAAAACACTTCTAAAGAGTCATTGCATCCAAAAAAATGAGTTTCTTATCAATAACTGTAATATTGGTCTCACTTTTGGTTATTCGAGAATTTCATTCAATTGACGGAAGTGTTGAACAGATTTTCGAAAAAGTAAAACAAGAAGTCGAGGATCTGATTGACAGTCAAGATGTTAGTGAACTCATCACTAAAGCAATTAAAATCCTAAACATTTTTCTAAGTTCTGACTAAACATTAATTTTTCTTTTATTTTACATTCAAACAAAAGTATGAATCAGTCGATGAAATCGTGAAGGACTCGAAAGTTAAGGTCAAATACTTTGATTATTATGTGCCCACAACTGCCAAACCCACCCAATTGACCACAACAACACCTCCACCTGTCAAAGGCGGGCAAGGCAAAAGTATGACTAGGGATGGTGGCTTGGCTGCTCCTGCTCATAGAGGCGACAAAGCAGCTGATGAAGAGGAGGATGGCGGCGATGTTATGATTATTTTAGGTGTTATCGGAGGAGTCGTATTAGTGGTGATCGTTGCAGTCATCGGTATATTTATTTATGTCAGAAAATCAAAGACTGCGACGAATAAGAATATTAAAAAGAAACCCAAAAGAAGTACTTCTCGCGATTCTTTGTCTTCAATTGTTACTGTAGACGATAACACTGGTTTACCCCTAAAGAAAGGCTCAAAGCCAGCATCCAAATCTGTGCCGAAGTAAAAGTAGTACTACGATTCCAAAAATCCTTCCCTCTGTTAATATTTAATAGAAATAAAAATTCTTATTTTGCGTTCATTTCTAAAATTTCGAAAAAATGGTGAAATTATATTAGATTTGGAACTTTAAAATAAATGCACTTAAAGGTTATCAATGGGAACAACAGTTATTGAGAATACGATCAGTTATTAGATTTATTGACCATTCGTTCACTAAGTTATCTGAATTTCAATCAAAAATGTAATTTCCATTAAATTTTCAATTTTCTATTCACTACTGATTTGTGAACTGAGCTTTCATTAGACCTAAAATTATTGCGGAAACAAAAGCGCTCAAAGTTTTCTCACATCAAAAATAAACTTCAATTCAGAAAATATTTAGGTTTAGTTCTTTGAACATAAATTTAGACCACAATTCAAATTCAACTCTTTTCTATTTTGTGGTTTTTTTAAAGACAAATAAAATAGAAAACAATATATTTGTTAAGCAATCGATTGTCTTTTTGCACAGAGCATACAATTTATTGTTTATTCATTTATTTTATGTTTATATAAGAATCTTGTTTTGAAAAATTATAATGAAATCGAAAAACAATTGGAAAAGAAAACTATTTTTCCATTTGACTGATTTCTTAAATCAAATTTTGCACGACTCAATTGGGTTCTCTATTGAGCATTAAAAAACTGTTTGCATTACGACCACAGAGTCTGTGCCCAAACCCGTATATAATTTTCAGGTATGGTTGGCATTAAATGCTGACATATTATCACTCGAAGGTTGAGTGAACTCACAATCGATGTTTACACTGCAAGAAAAAATCTGATCCCAAAATTAGTAGACTATTTGCATAACATACTCATCCATTTCATTGAATTAATCATCTTTTCAGACGATTAGATAGATTTTAGATTATATGAGAAAAGACTTCTTTAAAAAAAGGCGTTTTCTCTTTATTAAAGCTTAAGTGAGGGCTTTCTTTGAAATAATGAAAATTACAAGTATTAGAATAATACCTACTTTAGTATAACAGTGAAATCATTAGGATTCAGTTCATTCAATTTTTTGTATCACATTTTGATAATATAAGTTAAGTTAAAAAAAACTAAATATAAGTATAAGTGTAATATATGACCTTTTAGCATTAAAACTCTATAAATACAGTTATTATATGAAATTGGAAATATTGTAATACATTTATTGTTATATAACTTCCGTAACGCCACTAATTGTAACGAATGCATCAAATATCGAGAATATCGGCGAACATAAGATTTATTCAACGATTAGATGTGACACACATTTGAGAGATGAAATCAGGGGAATCCTGTTTTAATGAACTTGAACTTAAAATTAAACAAATTATTTCTTATATTTTTCTTAACATTTATCGAATTCATTTCAAGTCTTCACTCATCGGAGCAGAGAATACTTGAATTCAATGAATACTCGAAATATTTGGGATTTGAATACAATTTGAATTATTTTTGTAAACCATTAGATCACACGTTGTGTTAAACTTTGCATTAAAGTTGTTTTTATTACTTAATGATTCGAAAAATTGTTTAACAGTTTATTAGTTTTTTTTTGAATTGACGAGGAATGCAAAGGATGACCCTTTTACAGAGGGATAGCCAAGCATGTTTTATCCAAATGTCATCTTAAATTGAAATACTGGTGTGAATCTGGGTTTTCATTCCATTTTCATTTTATAGCTACTGAAATAATTATACACGTTGTATTTAAAATCTTAGAATTGCCTATTTAACTACAGTATCACCTAGGATCGGTTCCATTTTTTCATCAAATTTTAATAAAATGTGAGAATTTTTTTTATGAAAATAAGGAAAACGTTTAAAAAAAGAATAAAAATTGCGAATTATTATAATTATTATAAAGGACTTTATAAAATTGGCAAATTTTGAAATATTATGACCTAGCTAAAGCATGGTCACTTATAAC
Organism: Fuscozetes fuscipes; assembly: GCA_034702105.1. NCBI lineage: Eukaryota > Metazoa > Arthropoda > Arachnida > Sarcoptiformes > Ceratozetidae > Fuscozetes > Fuscozetes fuscipes. The sequence goes on from JAQGCS010000626.1 coordinate 16,754, forward strand.
TTTCACACAGACTTTTCGCAGCACTTTTTCCAAATGATTTTCGAAGACTTTTGATATAATTTTCTCTAAAAAAGTATTGAAAACATGGAATCATAAACTTGTTTTCCCGCAACTATTTTTCCCGAAATGAGTGCATTGACTCGAAAGCAGAGCACAGCATAATAGGACAGCCGACTCTCTACCAGTACTGGCTATCATTGATATGTTCGACTCGAGTCTATTCGTAAACATTCAAAGTTTTTATTAAATAAATAGAAAAAATTATGAATTCATTAAATTTTTGTTTTTCAGACGAAAATGATTTGATTTTGTGTCAAATGAGTCGACATTTTTCGAAATAAACTTTGAAATAATGGCAATTTTGTTGTGATTTCCACTCTTTTTCTATAAAGTGTCGAAACTTTTTGATAAGTTCTTGAAAAGTGATAATAAAGTGATCGTATCATATGTGTCATCAAAATGGGCATCGGATCGGTTTTCGCCCTTTCAATGCCGGCTGTCCTGCCATTAATGACCTTGTTTGTGATGAAAAGGGCTGATAATATGCTACCTGTCCAAAGAGATTCGTGGGATCGTGAATATGATTACATAGTAGTCGGCGCTGGTTCGGCCGGTGCTGTGGTGGCTAACCGGCTGTCAGAGGACCCAACTGTGCGCGTTTTATTATTGGAAGCGGGAGGCAGTGAGAACTTAATCAGTGATATTCCCATCGCTTATCAGACTTTACAACAAACTCCTATGGACTGGAGTTATGCCACAGAACCTCAAGAAGCGGCCTGTTTTGGGCACAAGGAAAAGGTTTGTCTTCACTACTCATCACTATACCGATTGATCAAGGATAGCTGCAAAGCCACCCTAACTAGATCGCTTTTATGATAAAAGAGTAGAACATTCCAAACAATGCTTGATAAAATCTTGATTTGAAATTTATATTATAGAATATGTGAACAAAGTTGTAAACATTGGTTTATTGTATCAAAATTATAGTAATAGTAATGTTAGAAATAATGCGCTATTTTTCGGATTATAAATAAATTTTGAGTCAAATGAAGCTTTTTTACGAACTATTATTCGCTTTGACACCGAATATAAAGAAATTTTAACAAATGTTTATAATGTGAGAAATGCAAGAGAACAATGATCCAGGTCACTATTCAGCTCAGAAAATTTGTATAGATCAATGGAACAATTATGTTGTGCTCTTTCAGATAAAATTAACCTTTATGGTTTTGAGAATGTAGGTAAAATAACATTCATATTGAACCAATGAAGATTGAAAACTAGGTAAATGAGAGATAAACTTCTTATCACGAATTAGATTTTTAAGGGAATCCCTCATATGTTTCCTCATGAACTGCCCCTGAAATTACTGTAATTAGATGTCAATCCATACATTAATTTTAATGATAGATTTTTTGTGCGATAATCACAAAGAAATCGATTTGAGAATTGTTTTGATTCTAATAATCAGCAAAATTGAGATTTAATTTCAAAACCTGTTATTTTTTATTCCATTTTATAGCGAAGTTTATGGCCGAGAGGGCGAGTATTAGGTGGTTCCAGTGTTCTCAACGCAAATATTTATTCTCGTGGCAATAAAAGAGATTATGATAATTGGGCTCATGGAGGCGCCCATGGATGGAGTTGGGCTGAAATTTACCCATATTTTCTAAAGTCAGAGGATGCGATTGACCCGTATCTTTTGAGTAACGGTTAGTCTATTCGCGTTTAACCCTTTTTTAGAAATATTTCACTAAAATATTGATAAATCATTTAAATATTTGAGTGACAGCTTTGCCCAAACACTGACTCAAGTGTTGCTTCAAATATGAATACAATATATTCCGGTCATAAGTGGCTATTGTTATACATTTACATCAAGTAATGATTTGTTTATTAAATTACAAGTTATTGAAATTATTTGCGTAGAACACGACTGACCTTAAGATAAATTGAAACAAAAACAAATTAATTGAGCTAACATTCAAAGTTCTTCAACCCTGAAATTGATTTTGTGAGTCCCATCTCGAGTTAATCCAGGGATTTACACTTTTTTTTAATTGACTAGCTTGAAATTACTGATGTGACAAGAGGCAGATAAAGTCATTTATTTCCGAATTATTTGTAAATTTGCCCCAAATTTATTTTGCCAGTCAGTGATTATTTGCAGGGATCACATATTTTCTGATTATATCAGTGTTTTGAGCCTCAAAATGACATAAATCACAGATCAAACCATAATATTCTTATATTTTAGACAAATGTATTAAACGAAAAATTTTAATTCCCGGCTATTTTCGTGTTATATATGCCTACAAACTCAGTTACCCTCAAGGTACTTTAACAAGAAATTACTCATTCAATTCCTAAGTTAGCAAACCCTGCTTCAAATTTGAATGTTTAGATTTTAAAGTTAAAAATATATGTAATTTGCATCGATAACATTTAGTCGATTAAATGCAACTAAATTAAAACAGAGCACTGAATGGCACTCGAATTGCAATACTTATAATAAATTAATATTTAAATACCCAAACATATTGATATGTGAGCCTAATTGGTCTGTTCCAAAAATCTCTTTCACTATTTTTGTTTTTAAGAATAGCCAAGGGATATTAGAAAATTCAGTCTTAATAGAAATGGCCAAAAAATTAGACTATTAAAATCTGATTCTAATTTAGCAAATCTGATAATAAATTCGGAGAAGTTGCATCTTATACTTTATATTTAATTTTGTTACATGCCATTTGTCAAAATCCCACCTTTCACATTCTTATTTCTCAGAATCCATTTTTAAGAATAATATAAATTGAACTTTCTAAGATTAACTACAAAATATTTCATTTGATAAACATATATTTGAAAAAATTATCTTCCAAACTTATTTGATGTACACTAAGTCACCCGAACTAGCCTTAACTCAACCATATCTAACCTGAAACTATATTTTACTTATTCTATGTATTCATCTGTTGCCAACATTTTTTTGAATTAAAGTAGAAGTATAGCATGGTCAGCTAATTAACATTTTCACGGAATAATCAAATTTGAAATAAATTCGATGAATTGTAGTTATAGAGACCTAAAATATAATTTCAATAGTTTCTTGGTAGTTGTGTGAGCACATTATATCAAAATTATGTAAGAATTACTTACAATTGGGCACAACTTTGATCACTTTTTCTTAAAGTTTCAG
>JAQGCS010000627.1:0-19941 GCA_034702105.1 Fuscozetes fuscipes
AATTTTGAAAAACCTCTACCCTAGACCCCCCCCCCCTTAGAGTCAAAAGGCTTGGCCATCCCTGCTGGTTTATATTGCTGAAAACACTTAATTAACTAAATCAGAGAAAAATAATCACGTGAATAACAAATCAAAATGGACTTTATTAATTGAAAATTAAAGGGGAAAATATGCAGCCTTTGTCAAATTGGGTTTCAATTAAATTAGATAGATTGTTTAAGGATGATATTTGATTGTTTGATTTTGAAAGTCATTAGACTCGAGCCAAACCTATTAGAAGAAAGTGTTGTTGGAGTCAGTGTTTGCGCATCACATCATCACATAATAGGTTTACATGCGATCAGAAAATCTATATATTTGGAGATTGAATCACATTCTGAGTCTCTGCCAACTCTCCCAACTCTGACATAAGGGCCATAAGTTAGCGTTCAGTGTTTGCATCGCTTTCACTCTCATCTCTTTTCCTCTACTGAATGGTTGCTATTAGACACCATACGCCTCACTGCCATCAATATTATACCAAATAAATGACCAAGATCAACAATATCCTCATCTTGACAAAATAATTTGTTTGAGTCAATTACCACAAAACTCACAATAATTTTCCAAAATTATTTATTTCTCATTCATTTATCTCATTGGTATCTTATTTTTTTTATTCTATTCAAACTATTCTCCCTAACAATAAAAGCATTTTCGCTATAACTTGTTTTCAGAATAAAAAATCCCATACATTTTGAGAGGTAAGGGTTAATTCAGTTCAACTCTCTCTCTCTCTCTCTCTCTCTCTCTCTCTCTCTCTCTCTCTCTCTCTCTCTCTCTCTCTCCTCTCCCTATCTCGCTGTCCCCTCCCATAAGAAACATTTGGATCTGAATGGAACTGCTCTGTAATAGGAAAGACGGTTTGAAATATTAGTATAATTCCCCGCAATTAAAATTCAGGACTATATCTGGTTTTCTTTGTATATTGATATTTGAAATGTTCGGTTGTGAAGACAATTTGAGTGACCATTAACATTTAACATTGAAATTTAAAGAAAGTTCAAATACTCTGCTTTTCCATATTTGTGGGTGATTTGTTCACCTGGATAAATATTAACAAGTTAAGAATTGATATCAATTGATTTTGAGACTTGTAAATTTTAGCCGACGTTCAGAACCCACTCACGAAATATAGCAGAATATAGGCGATGACTGAATTCATTAGTCTGTCGACGATATGGTATTTGTATAAAACGTACGAAAAGTATCAAATGATTTATAAAATGATGGATCACTTGAATGGAAGCGTTGTGACCGACCGTCCATTTGCTCTGAATTATGAAAAGCTTTTACCAACAAATTGACTCATAATTTATTATTTATACCCAGGGTACAATAAATACATAATTAATTTGCGGATTGTTTTCCATTTGTAGTTATCGAAAATTGGTCTCAATTTTAAAAGTATTTTATTCTTCTTTTACTTTGATTTTGAATTCTATTGTATGTGAAGTGAGACTTATTGTTGTTTTGCGGAAATCGATTGATTACTACATTTTGTGTATTGAAATCCGGTTTCAATTTCTTTTGGACTTTAAAATAAAGTTTATGTAATAATAAAATGTAACAAAAAACGAATTAAAATAAAACTAATGAATAAGTGAGTCACAAAAGTTAGCCTTAAAAGCATGCAAAGAGTGAAGCCTACAATAGAACACCACTTTATGGAAGTTCGTCGAAGACATTGGAGTGAAAGCAAAATATTTGTTCTCCACTTTCTTCTGAGCCTTAATTTTGTGATTGAATTGAGTTTTTGGTGACTAATGAAAAGCATTTCTTCGAATTGATATCGAAATGGTTTGAATTTAAGCAAAGTTTGAGTTCAAATAATTTTTTGAGTTTATTGTAAGAAACGTACAATTTTTACAGTCGAGCGCCTAATGAGGCTAATGAATAACCTGTCCGTTCTCTGCTTTGCCTTCATTTCTATACACAATTTTTTCACTGAACCCAATATACAGACATTTTATATAAGAATTTTGTTTTATTGTTATCTATGACGTCGAGTAAAGAACAAGTCTGAACGGGTTGGTTGTTGTGCTGTTCTCTGCACTCACAATAATATCAGAGACTAACTTCACAACAGATGCAAACACTTTTTTAAAAGTGCAGGATATCCCAAGGACTCATTCTATTCAATGTCTTTGTCTATAAATAAATTACTCAAATCAAAAATCATTAAATTATTTTCATTTAATTAATTCCTCTGATATTCGATTATTTTCCGCTCAAAATATTTTTACAATTCTTCATAACTTTCTTCGACAATAAATATAAAGAATGAAGAAAATAGTTTTTATAGAACTTATTTACTTTAAATACATAAATAAAGCGAAAAAATGCACAGAATTAGAGGACCAGATTTGTTAGGGTCGGAACTGTGTAGTATGCAATGAATTGTGTGCTAAGATGTGGTCGACGGCCTCAAAACAGTTGCAATGCTATGAAATGTAATCGAGAATAAGCTTTGCATCACTGGTATTGCTATAAACTGCGAGTGTTTGCAGTGTTTGCGAGTGTATGTACTTGTTCGGGGATGGAGTGACCCATTTATCAACAGCTCTAACTATTCGGGACACTTCCACAGCACTGGTTCTACACGTTTTGAAGCAGTGATTTAGTGATTCTCGGGGTCTTGTATTGAGTCTCAACATTCGCAGCAATTATTACCAGAAATTTCTAATTCGCTAAAAAGCCAAACATCGCTTCAATAACTCTTTTAATTTTCCCTTCAATTCGATTCTTTAACGAAACAATATTTTTATTTATTTTCCATTTAATTGATGACATCTTTACTATTATTTTTATTATTAATTTATTGATTCGATTAAGTTTTTGAAAGTTTACGTGATTTTTGTCATTCATTACATTAGTTCTCATTTGAATTGATAAAACTGTTAGCACTGGGTTCGGCAAAACACAACAAAATTGAGCTCAACTTATATCTAATGCATTGCAATAGAGATATACATAAGAAATATATTAAATGAAAGTCAAAACATATTTTCTCAGAAAATTATTCATTGTTTTGGAGAATAAGAAAAATTTTCCTCAATTTGTTTTATTTATGAAATGGTGAAAAAGTTTACGAGTTTTGCATCTCTTTTGAACAAAAACAAGGAATAAAAGTGAAACCAATAATAGTTGTGATTAAACAAGAATTTTGTTCTCAACTATTGATTGAAATAGTTTTACACTTATATAGTAATGGTATTAATATTAGTTTTTAAAGTGTTATCATATCTGCAGCAAAGAACAGGCTCTTTATGTTTACTAGTCGTGGGCACAGGTGGTTGCGGTGGCAACACTGGCAACTGTACTGCAGCTCATATACAGCGAATTGCATAAAACCTGTATTTTTTATTATTAACCCAAAACCTTCTCTCTGTTGTGTTTGTGATTTTGTGCTGTGTTTTCGAGCGATGGGTTTCATTGCAGAGCCTGTGCTGACTCTTAAACGTAACATTGATGTAAGCTGTAAGAGGGTTGGCAGTAGTGACCCAATTCTATTAGTTGTGTTTCTGGGCCATACATACACACCAACACTAGTGGTGCTCACATTCAGACCAATGCTTCAAAACACATATCAAACGTACCAATAGTTTGATTAAAATTTTGATCAAAACTTTTCTCTCAGTTTTTCCACAATTTTTGTGTTGTTTTTCACTTGAGTTCAAAATAATGATAAAAACTTCTTAATTGAAAACTTTTGAAATTTGATTCTCAATGCCGGTAATCATTATATTCTTTACTTAACTGTTCCTAATATGTTGTCTTTTTTGTTGGACAGGATTACCATTTAAGAAGTTTTCGTATGAATGAAATGTATTGTGACCTACAATCTCGTGGTATTAAACGAAAGTTTGTCGAAGACGACGATTCAGGCGATCAGAGCCAACAGTTGCCCTCAAGTAATGCCATTTCGGCCCCAATTGTTTCATCGAAAGCCCAAAATTCCACTAAGAATTCGATTCAGACCACAATAACTTCACGGATATTACAGCACAGCCTAACTGTCCAACACTGTTATGTCCGTCAGAGGCAACAGATATTCAATATAAGTATTTGTAAACTCAATCGCTTCCGTCAAACGTCAGATCCGTCGCTCTTAAGAAGTGTCCTGGTCTGCAACGGCTTGAAGACTCTCGAAAGGGAACTGTTCCGGGAAGGCATCAAAATAAACTTTGGACCCAACGGGGTCTCATTCACGCCTCCCGTTTTAAATACCCAAAACATGACTCTTGATCCGCCTCCCAGTGCTCTTAACTCTTTAGTTAATCAAAATAATAGTAATAATAATTCTAATAATAGTTTAAATATTAGTAATAATAATAATAATAATAATAACAATAACTCTACGAATAGTGTGAATCAATTCGAAACAAAGACATCGTCTGATGCCTCCGATTATGAAGAAATTGGTTCCGAAACCAATGGCATAACTGATAATCCAAACGGTGAATACGACAAGTATTTGCTGGATTTGGATTCGTCGTCTGGACGGGTGACTCCCTTCCAGAAAACTCAAATATCGGTCTCGAGTCCCATCAGTCCTGTTTATGAAAGCGACTCTTCGATGGACTTCAGTTCGACGCCATTATCCCAATCAGCCAACAGTGCCTTTTGGGGCTCAGACGAGGCCTCCGATCGACTAACAAGTCTTAACTGGAGCTCTGTATTCAACTCATCTTCAGGAACGACTCCATCTTCCGGTGTAAGTAAAGCAACTCAATTGATTGGTAGCGGACAGGAAAGTAATGCCATCAATAGTAGTGATGAAAGTGTTCCGAACAAGTCATCAAACAGTTCTTCGTTCACAACACTCTTACCTCCGTCTGCGTCGACCTCTTCATCTCCAGTCACATCGACGACAACATCAAGCAGTACGTCAACGCTATCGCTGTCCCCCAGTCTGTCCCCTACGAGTGTAACCACTGTTTCGTTGTCTCAGAACTCAATTTCATCTCAAAGCGTAACGAATAGTCATTCAGTGAATCATTTGTCAGTCATTAACGGAAATCAAATCACATTTTCCAATAACTCGACCAATGATGAGATTTTTGGTGACATTGATTTATCTCTTTATGACTTTGACTTATTGACACCATTGTCGCCACCGAACGTCAAGATGGCGCCCATCACTGCCGAAGAGCTCATCAGAAATATCTCATCCAATGATTCCAATTCGTCTTCAATGTCGTCATCTTCTTCGTTAACACTAACATCTTCTTCTTCTTTGTCTTCTTCGATATCGTCTTCATCTTCACTATCAACAAATGGTTCATCGATTTACTCATCTGCGAACACTTCTGGATTTCATGGCCGTTACTTCAAGTCTTCAGACAAACTGTTCAGCGATGACAGAGACCAAAAGGCCATCACTCCTGTTATGTCCTAATGAGATCTGCCTTCGACGAGGAATTCCATCAAAGTATACTTAGCGGTCATTTATGTTAATCAGGACTCGGATTGAATTCGAAATAAGATTTTGTCCAAAACTTATGCCTAAGCTATGGTTGAATGCATCAAAAGTATGGGAACTGCCCTTAAATCATATGATTCCTATTCTCCTAATTATTATTGAAATTTGATATTTTGTTTGATCAAAAAGTGATTCTTCGGCGGCACTGATAGTCAGAAGTTCTTATGTTATGATATGAGTGAAAATCTGATGGCTTTCAAAATCGCTATTAATTTCTTGAAGAGTCGCCAAAATTCTTAATCTTTCTCTCAAGTGATTAATAGTTCGGCAAAAAATAACTTTTACTCAGTTTATCAAATGATTTATATTTTTATTAAAGCAAAAGATTGAATGTTTCGTTTATTTTTTAAACTTATTAACAAACGTTTTGTTTAAAAATATTATATTTTGATAATATATCAGACATTTGAATATTTATTAATTATGTGTTATTTGATTTTGAAATTTATTACCAATTAGAAGATGATATAGGAATTTCCAAATTAATCTTGCAAATTATGTTCTAAACGTGTCGCTCCTTATAATTAGATTTAGTACTCAGTTGTCTGGCATTAAATTCACTCGAAATTAATTTATACAAACATTTTATACACCGGTAATACACATTTGAATCAATGCTATCCTAAAAATGATCAAAACCTTCACATTTATTTTCCTTCTCTACTTCACAATTGTTTACTAGTTTCGTTTTAGAGCTTATTTTGTCATTTATCCTATTATTTAAATCAATGGATTTGATTTCTTTCTAAGTATACAATAATTAGTTATAATTTTGATTTAAACAGAGATTTAAATATAATTTGGATTTCATTTGTCATTCATTCAAATCAATTATTGATTAATTCAATAAACTTATTAAGCAATCAAACTCTGGATAACATATTTATATAGAATGAATGAAATTGAAGCCAAATCGGAACTATTGTTGAAATTTTAATTTTTCATTTAATGGTCACTTTATTGATAACATTATATTAACAAAGAATGCATTCATTGACTCATTATTTTCCATTTCGTTTAAATCAATTTATATAAATGTTATGTAAATATCGATTAATTGAATTGAATTTTTTTAAAAATAATTTTGGTTTTATCTGAAAAGATTCATGGCACAATTGCGGAGAAAATTCGCCAAAAGAGATGTTTTAATTACAATTATATATAACGTTAAATAATTATATTAATATAACTATTGTTTAATTCAATTTACATTCAAATCATTGATTATTTGACTTCTCTTAATATAAATGTATTTTTTGGCAAATTTTTAATAACGATTACATAATATTCTATATATGTTTAGTGGATATAATTTTGTTTAGAAGTGAACGCAACTATCAACTATCCTATGCTCTTATGATTATATGGAACGCTTTATTCTTAACATTCAAACAAATGACATTATTTTGTCTTTTGACTGAAAATTCTCTGATATTCTCCACTTTAGGGCCGAATAGTGAATACCCAACTGTTGGTTGCTTTACAGCAATGCCCACAAAACGAGCCTTAAAGCCCTTAAGGCTTCTGTTTTTAAATACTTGAGGACTCTTAACTCTAAACTAGCACAATGTGATCACTGATCCTAAGCATTGAAAACTCAATTTATAAAAACTGAACTAATTATAAAACTTTAAGAGAGGATAATAATAATGAATTCAAAAGTTCTAAAATAAAATACTAGTCGTAAGTCTCGACGATATTTCCCTCAATTTATGGTTTCCCACTCCAGGTCTCTTTGGGCCCAATTCTAAATTAGCCTTTTATTGCTCCTCTGATTAAAATTATTTCCAGAACCAATATTAGAATGAAAGGTGTTTGCAAATGAGCAAAATCAGTTCAAAATTATTATGGAATCAAATGTTCGGCAAATAATATGTATTATACAAGTATTTCAATCAAAGAGAACATACTTTCAAGACTTGTGTACAACTCATGAGTAATGATTAGTATTAGTATTAATTAATTGTAATATAAAATGGAAGTTAAACTTTCAAATTAGGAATACGTGCCTTAAATACTGTAAAACTGTTAAAATTTATAAGAAAATAAATAATATATATATTTCTAAATTAATTTGAAAACCAATTGAAATGACATCAATTGTGAGATCACTTGTGCTTTACTTCTCTGCCTCTGATCGCAACAAAACACAACATTTGACCAAATCATTCAAAAATCATTAAACATTCAAAAGACGATCTCTACTCATATAACAAATTCTCTTTACTTTTTTCAAACTAATTTGAACAAGCATGCTTTCCATCGAATATCTTCGCTTCAATTGATTTACTTTAATCTTTAAATAATGAATTAATTTTGAGCTAAATATCGAATGAATTGTGAAACCATTAGAAAGGGTTGTGTTTTACACAAATTCTCCCCAAAATGAAAATTTCCATTTATTTACTTATGTTTTATAAATCGATGAAACTCTGACTTCAATTCTTTAAGACATTTAAAGACAATGCTTTGAGAGACGGCATAACATTCCAAAGATTGTGATGTTTGCGATGTTTTGCCGCACTTTTCAATAATTTTGTAAAAAATTAAATTCCTTATAATTACGACATTTGGGAGAATTCGTGCAATTGTTATGAAATGTATAAAAGTTTTGTTAAAGAACTCTGATTAAAGTTATTAAGATAATTTATTGCTTTCAGTGATTTTCTGTTAAAATAACTAAACTTTGAAAAAGTCGATAATTTTGTAAAATACTCTAAAATTATTATTTGCACACATTTTTCGCTTTTATTATATAAATGAATATAATTATTGATAGACTTTATTAAATAGAAAATTGTATACACTTTTACTCTCAAATAAAAGTAAACTTAAACTTAAAATTCTTAAAAATGAACTCATCTTCAAATAGATCTTTGTTTTCAATTTATTATTATCTGATTGTCTTACAATATTTATAAAAATTGCTCTTGACTATGAAATATCTCTTGAATTCATAAAACTGACAAGAGCACCTTTTTGTGATTTGATAATCGATTATTTTAGGTTTAAACACAAATTCTTAATAAAGTGTTCAAGGGAGATCTAAAAGCCCCATAATTTAGAAACCTTTTCGGCTGGATGATTTAGGGCACACTTCTGTTTTAAAATCAAAGTTAATATTTTAGATGATTAATAAGAATGGGGTGCGAGACATAAACCGGGTAACCGATTGGAACATTGGCCGCCTGTACGGTAAGGTTACGCACAATGACGGGATTGGCCTGAATTGAAAACCTCTCGTCGTCATCATTTGTCAAATACAGTAATTCCAGAGAAAGTGAGGACCAAATGGCTTCGATGACAGCTCTGTTCAAATGACACAAATGGACAGCAATTTCTTGTAAAGTCAACAAATGACTTGTGAAGCATTCCTTTCCAATATAGAAGACGTTCGACCATAAAATAATTGATATTATTTATAAATGAGAACTCACTTTAATGGCATCCCTTCCCATAGAGAACAAGTTCTTTTTCTCCGCAATCAATGAATTTTTCCATTCGATGGACAACTCGTCGCCGATATACCAATTGTTGTCGTAATCCATTAGCACTTCAATCAATTGGTTGATGGAAGGCATGTCTTCTGCCATCAGAATCAGATCGATCGCTATCTTCAGACAATAGCGAAAGCTTTTGATTACGATTTTCTGCAAATCCTTATTTGTGTCTAAAAAGATACGACTGTAACCATTGTCGGGGATTTTCTCATTGAATATCTGATAAATAGTTTGAGCACTCATTTCAGTCGCTGACATCGGATTCATTGGCAAAATACAAGAAAAACAAACCGACACTATTTGCTTATAAGAGTCTATCAAAGAAGACATTTGAGTGTCGGACAGTTGTGCGCTATTATCACATAAATTATTAATAATTGTTTTGAACCAATCGTCTGAAAACAGGAATTGGTTTACACTTTGGTTAATGCGTTTCCTATACGAGTAATCTAAGGCTGCGGTCAACCATTGATCCGTTGGACGCAATGAGTTATAGCACTCGTCCGATGACTCACTCAATGGTATAGTTTTATCTGAAAAAGTGTTGATATTGTCGTCTGACTCCGAAGATCCTATATTTCTGTTTTGTTTATTTCCGTTATTATCAAAAGTATTGAAAAACTTTTCTCCAGAATTGAGTTCTGAATTTGAGATCAAATTGTTGTCAATTTGTCGCTCGTTTTGAAATACTTTTTCAAAAAGTTCTGTATTTTGTTTGGAGTCAGTGTTTGAATCGTTGATTTCAATTACAGATTCTTTGTTTAGAATTTCTTTCTGCGAATGTTGTGAACTCTGACGGAAGCCGTGAGTGTCTGTCCCTAAAACGTCAGTCTCTTCTTCTTCGTCGGACCACTTGCTTAAGTCAATAGCGTTGACTCCACATTGCGTTAAATTTTGTGAAGTGTTTTCAACTTTGGTTTTGAGTACGTCGTAAAACAACACACTTTTTGCCTCCGGATTTGGGTTAGTGGTAGTGCTGTCGACCTGTTTTCCAGTCTCTGATATAACACTTTCTTGTCTTTCAATAGGAGAAAAACAATTCTCTTTTTTCAATCTATGTTTGAGGAGAACCCAAACGAATACTTTGGCAAACAGTGACTTAATAGTGAGGAAAGTTTCAGGTGAGTCGATGACACCCGTCAGCACACTTCGAGCGTCTGACAAATGCATAGAACCCTTTATTATTCAACTAGAATCTAAGTTTAGAATTACCCGAATATGTCTTAACCAATAAGGTGTCCAAAGGTTGTATCGCATACCAGAAGTATGAGTTCCAGATTCTCGTCTTTTTGTCGGCACCGGTATAGAAGGCCTCGTCCATCATCTCGTCGATGGCAGTCGCTTCGACCGCATGACATGAAGTCTCCTGCAGTTCGAGACCTTTGACCTGAATCCTCATATAATTGAATCCGGACTCAAGAATTTGAATCCAAATGAGTCTGTCGTCAAATCGGGCCAACAGGAAACTACCGACTCTGCACGAGCCTATCATTGGGCACTGTCTCACTAGACTTTCAACGAACTCCGGCATCATTTGTTGGTAATATATGGTGTCATTGGTTTCCATTTCGCTCTTATTCTGTACTCAAAGACAATTTAATTCTATTTTTGTTAATTCAATGAAATTAATTATTCCTACAAAGTTTGGCCAGAAATGGGTCGGACGGGCGAAAGATATGAGGAAAAGAGGCAAAGTAAACACCGGTAGGACTGGTGCTGATATTAGGCTCGATATCAAAACCATAGAAAGAATGAGTGGAAATATGAGTAAATCAAAACCTGAATAACGCGGATATGATAAGAAAATATTTAAAAATTGAGTTTTATTTTCGAATATTTAATACCAATCAAACACGAAGTCATCGGAAATCTCTGGTTTTTGAGCAAAACTGATGTTATCATCAGAACAATTACCAGATACAATTTCTCAGAGAAATTAATGATCACATTAATTAGGAAATCAAAGCTAAGCCACTGAAGGGGTGGACTCAATCCAAATACATCCCATTTTGTGAAGTTTAAAAGGTTTGAAATTATAACAATCACTGAAGTGATGCAAGTTTTTTGCCAAATCGATCGATGAATACTTAATATCGCGAAAGTCATCGGAATGGATAACAATTTTTCATTGTTTTCAGTGGTATTTGACTTATAAGACATCGTCTCTATTCTTGTGCCCAAAAAATGATTTAACTCAATGTTCACATCAAATAAGCAGACGATTGGAATAACTATTAGTGAATGCAAACAAATTAAATCAAATCAATACTTTGCTCAGATCAATTATAACTTACTGAAATGGATCATAATTTGCATGATTAAAATCCAATTCTTCCACTTTTGCTTAAGGGTCTGAAAAACTGATATTCCAGACGAAGATCTAGGATAAATTGGATTTCTAACCAAACCGAAAAATAGAAAAACGCTTTGGGAATATCTAAGAAAGCTAACCAAGATTATTAAGAGTGCCAAAACAAGAATTAACCATTTGTTCACTGATTTTAGGTTTAAATCATTGAGAGTAGTGGTTATGTCGACTAATATTATTGTAATAATGAGTGAAATGTGAATTATTAGCGAACGTATTGTGATTTCACTGAATTTTAAATCAGTTTTAATGTCATTACTCATTAAAAATCCAAAAATAGTCGAAATATAGATTAAAGGCACCGATCGGTCGATTGCCCAACAAATCAATAGTAAAACAACTGATAGAATCAAACTTATGAACGATTTTGTGATTGAATGAGAGGGCATTCCTCCAAAAATGACCACATTGATTCTTTCCACTAGCCATTGAAATAGAGCAGTGAATGGAGGTATCATTCCAAATAACCATAGAAAAGGAAAGAAACTCAAAATTACTGGACACAATATGTTTAATACTGTTTGTTGAGTGAAGGCTAAACTTGAAAGTTGAAACATTAGAACTATTAACACATGAATCGGTCGATTGAAGGTTGAGATAAAGTCATTGCTTTCAATCGTAGAATAGGTGGCCGTTTCTGGCGGTGCGCCCGTTGTTAATGAGTTATGACTTAATATCAAAGTAAACCAGCACATCACATACAAACTGATTGCTGTCAACCACTGGTCGTTAAAATTTTTGAGCAAAACTAATAAATTGATGTGATATACGGCCAAACAAACCAAACAAAAAGAAAAGATTGAATGCATTGCCAAGGTAAGTTTGGATTTTTGTCCAGCTAAAGGCAAAAGACTATTGAACCTTCTTTTTGTAATTGAAGGCTTCCTTTCCATTGGAGGGGGAAATATCTGCATAGAATTTTCTCTTTTGGCCAAAATATGTACACTTATAGTAATCAAAGCCGACATAACTCCAGAAATGATCGAAGACAACCAAGAGTTTAAAATTTCGAATTGGATGAACAAAGTGAAAACAAAGCCGATTAGAAACGGGTAAATGAAAATTAATACTTTAAAAATGGTTAACACATAAGACGTGTCGTTTGGATCGTTCCGAAAATCGATTCCACCGAAAAATGTTTGTAAAAGTCTAAAAGCGATGAAATTTAATTTATATTCACTGACCAAAGGATTATACATTTTTGGTCACATTTGGCATACAATCAAAATAATTATTTTTGAAGTGTAGTCTAATTTGTTTGATGTTGTTTTGAATGATTGAAATACTATGACAACGGTATAGAACTGTCTTCAAACATAAGAGAAATCCAATATAATCTTATTATTGATTTACTCTTAATTAATATGAATTTCTTGAATATTAAACTTTATGCCAATTTTTTATTGCGTTTTTTCAAATTCATTATATCATAAATTGATCTCAAATCCAATATTAATTTTAAAATGTCATTAATGTGAAACCAAAAATAGAAGAAAACAACATATCAAATGATTCTTATTAAACTCATAAGCTTCTTCAACATTTTAAGACAATTTAACAAAAATGCAGTTAAATCATCACATCTTTAGCCCATTTCAATAAATTTCTCTCTTATTAGTGAGATCTCAACTTATAATTGTCCTCTAAATTGATTTCTGATTCTCTTTTAATTAACAATAATTTCAAAATTTCATAAATGAGTTTAGTATTATTTAACACAATCGGAGGGGGCAAAGGTAAAATTAAAGCCGCCTCGCTTCACTCGGCGGCAGCGAGGGGGCATACCTGTAGTGTTAAATTTTCGAAAAATTCTAAGGTGGATAATCGCAAATTTTCGGCTGTAGGGAGTATTTCGTCTATCCCCCCTGGCCATCCCTGATTTTGAGCTAATTTTCTGACAAAATACGAAGGTAAATCCAGGTTTGATTGGAAGTAAAATTACTTGTTGCTTTAATGATCAATTTAATGACTAAATAAATAGTCAATAATAGATTGCCAATTTTTTGTGAAAATGTAACCTTTGACAATTTAATAATCTAGCTTTGATTGATAGTTTTCAAAATTCTAATTCTAAGATTAATTGAATTACCTAATGTAATTTACTAAAATGAAGATTCAATACTAATTTAATTGATAGCATCATATTTGCCGTGAGTAGCGTTGAGTGAGTGATAGCCATGATGCCATAAAATGATGCCATGTTCAAATTTCTGTTTTATTTTTGAGAATAAGTTTTTCGAAGAAAATGTCTCGAAAATAGCGCCACAAAAGCAAATAATTATCTGCGCTATCGATGCATAAGACCAGTGACAGACTCAGCCTGTCTTCAACCAGAAGTCAATGTCAGTGATTGGCAGAGCGCAGGCCTTCAGCTCCGGGCTATCAATGACAGAGTTGTATGACTGGAAGCAATGGTGAATCACTGAATCATTAATTTCTGTTTTAAAAACACAGTCTTATTGTTTATTATATAAAAACGTATTAATGTTTTGACACAAACCGACAGCTCATGAGTTATAGACTTTTGGCTCGTTTTGAATCCACTATAGATCTGATCCAAGGCATCGAAACTTCCAATGAATCACTTTTGAAAACACAAATATTTGAATCCATCACTTCATTAAACCATTTGTCGACTAATATTTCACAACACATTTAATATGACACTAACTGCACAATACCGGCCCTATCGCGGTATGTCTGTCCACTCAATTTAAATTTCTTATGAGTTTATGGCCTCAATGCCATCAATTTAATATTCCCTTGTCTTCTACTCATTTAATTATTCAGATGAGGAAACACTGGATGGTCTGGATAACGATCACTTAGCATGGTCAGATCATGAGCCAGGCACGATTCAGATATATGAAAAAACTACAGAAGATCTTCCCTTTACATCGAATAGAAGGATAATATTCGGTGTAATAATGCTCTCAGTTCTGACACTTTTGACTGGTTTTCTAATCGGGTATTTCGCGCACTCAACTCATTCCGAATGTGTTCCAAATCTGGTCAGTCCTAACACTATATTCACAAATGTATTGAATTGTTTGCTTTTCAGGCGATGTCATTAAATTCTGTTCGGGACGAGAATCCGACGATAAGGGCTAAGCTTTTAAACAAAATAAACTCTCAAAACATTAAGAGTATTGTCCGCGAGTTTTCGGGTCAAACCCATAGGGCTGGAGATGACATTGATCTCAAACTTGCCATTCGAGTCAAAGACTACTTAACTTCAAACAATTTCGACAAAATTGAAACAAAAAACTATTCTGTTTTGCTGTCAGTTCCCAACGATAACGAACCAAATTATTTCGAATTAATCGATGAAATGACAAATCAAACTATTTATTCCTCTCTGAGCACTCACTCACTGAACGCCTTCTGTGCCTATTCGCCCAAAATTGACATCAGGGTTAGTTATCAAATGTATTGTACTATTTCTGATAATTAATTGGTGTTACACTCAGAGTCAGGTTATTTTCGTTAATTATGGCCGACTCGCAGACTATCAGATCTTACACAATGCTTATAACATAAGCCGGGAAACAATGGCTGGAAAAATACTGATCGCAAAACAGTTTCACTTAACAGCAGACGAACAGGTATTTTACATTTCCCTTCAAATCATACAATATTTCAATAAAAGGCAACTTTTCAGATGATATTTGCGCACCAAATGGGAGCCTCAGCTCTCATCTTATATCCTGATCCGGAGCAGTACAATCCTCCTAGTTTGAATACAAGGCCATTCCCTAAATCTCAATACATGCCATCCGATGCTGTTCGACACGACTCTCTCATATGGAATGGTTTGGGAGACCCACAAACACCTGGGTCTGATATCATTCTCATTTATCCTGAAAATATTAATTTAACGAATATTGACAGATATCCGGCCACTCACTACGCACATCGCCTGCCTCTTCATTCATTACAAATGCCAAGGTATGTCTTAGGCTACAATTTCCAAACAAAATTAATTATTCTGGGATCAATAGTATTGCTGTCCAACCGATCAGTTATGAGATGGCTTATGAAATTCTTAGTCGACTCGATGGCAGTAAAGCCCCTACTTCTTGGAATGGAGGCTTAAATATTACATACAATTTAGGGCCTGGTTTCAAAAATCAGGGCAATTCTAATTTGACTCTACGTTTAAAAGTGGACAATGAATTAGTCAACAAAACTATTTATAATGTGATCGGTTCCATTAAAGGAAGAGTGGAACCGGACAGATATGTCATTATTGGCAATCATAGAGATGCTTGGTTCAAAGGTGCTGTTGATTCTGCAGCTGGTACAGGTGCCTTTCTTGAATTGGCTCGAGTTTTCGGTGAGCTTTTACGCGAAGGATGGCGTCCCCGAAGATCTATTCTATTCTGTAATTGGGGAGCAGAAGAGTTTAATTTGATCGGTTCCACCGAATGGATTGAAGAGAATATCAAAATACTGGACGGAAGGGCTGTTGCTTACATTAATTCAGACATTATAGTGATTGGGAATGGTAGTGTGAGTGTAGCGGCTTCGCCATTATTATACCATGCCATTTTCAACGCTACTAAAGAAGTTCCGAATCCCAGCGATGACGAAAACAAGGCCAAATCTGTTTACGACAAATGGCTTATTAGTTATCCACATATGAGAAACACAACGGGTATGGTTTCAGTCAAACCAAGTGCTTCCGATGTCTCTTTTGATTATGAGAGTGAACTTAAAGACAGACACTATGAAGAGGCAAACGAACCTGGTTCACTTATCAAGACTTTCAAAGAGTCAGCAATGCTTCAAATCCGACCCAAAGTGCGTCAGTTGGATATGAGAAGTTCTTACGCCCCCTTTTACACAATGGCCGGCATACCTTCTGTGGATATCACTTATGCGACCCTCAATGATATAAAAGGCGACTCAAATCAAATAAGTTCAATGAGTTATCCCTTATTACACACACAATACGATCGCATAGAACTCATCGAAAAGTTTATTGATCCGGACTATAAATATCATAGGGCAGTGACACAAGTGTTGGCCGAAATCCTTAGGGATTTGTCCGACTCTTTATTCATACCTTTCAATTTGTTAGACTACGCTCAGGTCCTCAAAGACCTATACATTACACTACACATCCATACGGAAACCGTCTTAACTAATAATGGCATTGATATCGGTATTAATTAATTGTATTATTAATCACATCTTTAATGGTCTCTCTTTACAATTAAAGGACTGTTGGATTCGGCCATCCACAACTTTACCAACGCTGCCATTGATTTCCACACAAAGCAGGATAACATCGATTTTACGGAGTGAGTCATCTTTTAAGTACCGCAAATGACCACATTTAACGAACGCTCGTTATAAGTAGATCTGGAAAAGGATAACGAACATATGAACCCAGGTAAAGTGCCAAAAAATGGCTAAAACTACTTATAACGAGCGATCTTTAAATGTTGTTTACGATAATTGTGTGGTAATCGCAAATTGTTTTGAATAGTCCGATGGCTATCAGACGAATCAACGATCAATTATTGTTAGTCGAGAGAACATTCCTCGATCAGAACGGACTGCCCAGGAATGTAATGAAAAGACACATAGTGATGTCCCCTAGTGAAACCGACACCCCTTATGATGAGATGTTTCCCGGACTAATGGATGAGTTCACGATTCTCTTGCAACAGACCAGTGGAAAAAGCAACTGGGATGTGATCAGAGCTCATTTTTCAATACTTGTTTTCACAATTGAAAGCGCGACCAAAGCTATATCTGATGTCATCTAATGAACGCTTTAATCGATAGGCTTTAGACTGAATTCCAATTAATTCTCAACTTATTGAGAGAATCGCGAATTTTTGTGTTGCGCTCAGAATTACAAAAGACAACTGAAGTTCAAAATATGATTGATTTGAATGAGGTTTCAATCAATCCTTTCTTAAATTTTTGACTCAAATTTGATTCTCAAATATTTTTTTCACATATTTTACATTTGCGAAGGATTTGAAGTTCATTTGTTTTGTGCAAAACAACTGCAATTCAAATGAAAGCGAAACAAGGACTCAATGAAGTCTTGTCAATGTCGATAGTGTTATGCTGGTACATATTTGTGTATTGGCATTTATACATTACCTTAATCACTAATATCTAACAAAATTTCTATTAATTCTCTATTTTCAAATAAAGTCGTATTCGACTAATTTTCATAAGTGGATAAAAAATTACATTTTTTGACTCATTTTTTTAATAAAATTGTTAAATTAAAAAAAGAAAATAAGTGGTTGTCATTGAAAATTAATTATTGTTTTAAATAATATTTGGTTAGAAGTAAACATATTTAAGATATTTTCTTATTTGAAATTTCAATGAAACACAAATTGAAAAAAAAGTTGAATTTTTTTAACTTTATTTAAAAGTTTTTATCCATTTGTGAAAATTAGTCGAATATGAGTCATGAAAATCCCTGACTAACCCTTAAAATATGGACATAATATTTACGATTTTTACGAACAATAGCTCTTTTACGGCCATAATTCTTACAAATATATATATATAGAAATTAAGAAAATATATGACTCAACTATTAATTATCGATTAATGTCCATATCTTTATCAGAAATGACATTAAATTGGACACAAAACTCAATTTTTCAATACTTTGATTACAATTCAAGTCATGATATGTTATAACTTATAAGACATGACCACATAGATTGTAATTAATTGAAAAGGGCTATTCAATTATAATCTTTTTATATATACAAATATACCAGGATGATAGTCAAAAAAGGACAAATGTTTAATCGTTATAGTTTACACACAACTAATTTAAATCAAGGTAGGAGTAAAATGGCATGTTCGTATTTTAAGGGCTAATAGAAATTTTGATAAAAAGATTAGAGATTCAAGCATAAACACTAATATACAAATATCTGTAGACCTTGCTTAAGGTTTAAACTCAAATCTCATAATATCTTTGACACATTTAGTTACTTTACAAAATTTTGATTACTTAAAAACTTAAAAAGATCAATTCTTATATTAAGAGTAAAGCTTTAAATTGATTGCAAATTTTGTGAACAGCAGTCGAGAGCTTCTCTTAATAACCAAGTTTCCATTTAATTCGGATAAATCGCTGAATTGATAGTAAAATTTTGGTTCTTCATTGAATTGTGTTAAAATAACCTACATTAATTTGTTTGCAAATGTAATTTCAATGTATTTATTATTGATTTTGCTATAATCTAAAAATGGATTAATCCCGGTTTGGATGCCAATTTCAACCATTTTCAGCAAGATTATAATATGTGAGTGATAACGAATTGGGAAAACCTGCTGTCATATGCATTTTAGAGCGAAAAACTATTCCCAGTACCTAGAATCATTTATGTAATAACTATTTTTCAAACTTAAGTCAGCTTGGTTAAATTGGTAGAATTTTGTCTTTTAAATCAGTTATCTTGTTAATGCAATTATGTTTATACTTGGTATTGGAAAGAGTCTTTCACTTTAAAAATGTATTAGAATTATGATTATTGAGAAGAGCTCATCAATTAATAGTCAGCGTTAGGGTATTCTTAATTGAAAGACCTATCAAAAGGTCAGCTGATTAAATAGTCATGATCAATGAAGAGCCCTTTTCCATATTTATCTGGGTTATTCGTATTTTACTCAAAGCGGATCGAAGGCAATGCTTTTTACTTTCTTTGCATTTATTTGAAACTCATTTTTATTTACATTCAAATAATTTGTTAAAAAATATCTATTGTTTAGTAATTCTGTGATTATTTAATATAATAATAATTTGAGATTTATTTCAATCAAATCATTTAATATAAATTTAATTATAATTTTCTCATATTTTACTCAATAAATAGTTTATAAAAAATATATAAAATTGAATAATTTGTTATCTCATTCACAAATATTATTATTATTTGTTTATAATTTCCTGTTTTGTTGCTTGATCAATGTTCACAATTTATATATTACGACAAAAAATTTATTCTCTGATTTCTAATTGAAAATCCAAAATATTTAGGCATTAAACCCATTTAATTCGGATATCATTCAAGTGATTAACAATTTTTATTGCATTTGACTAGTTTACACTGGTTATTTCAAAATCAATCAAATTAGTTCAGTTTTGCAGAGGAAACAATGGATTAATCAAATCATTGCTTCCGAACATCATATATGTATGGGAAATATACATGTACAGGAGGTATAGAAGTAGGTAAGATATAAATTTGAGACAAGTATAGAATATTATTATTAGTTTATAATTTCCTGTTTTGTATATGTGTTTTAGTCTACAGCAGAGGTCAAAGTTTGGACTTTTCTCAGGCCCATACAAATCTTGAAAAGCCCATACTCTACCCATACCCATGAGCATAAACCCATACTCGACCCTCCCCGAGACCCATCAAGCCCATAATAAAAATCTGCAAATTTTTTAGCCTACATCTTCATCAGGGGTGCCCAAGGTACCCGACCTCAGGGGGGGGGGTCCCTCGGACCAAAAAATCAGGGGGTATAGGGGGGTGTATTTTTCTGAC
>JAQGCS010000628.1:0-19916 GCA_034702105.1 Fuscozetes fuscipes
AAATTTCTACCCAAATATAAGGTGCAAAAAATTGGTGTACATGCTCATCTCAAAAATTATACTCAAATCTAGTAATGCGTTCGAAATTAGTAACAAAGTTATATTTATCATGTATGACCTCCATGGCAACTTTCTATTTAACACAAACGATAGATGCTAATTTTGAAGTTCCACTTTTTATATTTGCAAACTATGGTTAAAATAATTTATAATATTTGCCACAAATTAATTGTTTTTGAATTTGTGCGCAAAATGTTTGTTTGACTGACGCATATACACTAAAGGGCACCAAATGCGGACTTGGCTCAATGAGATACAGTTTAGAAAGAATTTTATTCAATTAAATAAAATTATAATTCACAAAAGAAATGAAATAAAATCA
This sequence comes from Fuscozetes fuscipes, assembly GCA_034702105.1. Classification (NCBI taxonomy): domain Eukaryota; kingdom Metazoa; phylum Arthropoda; class Arachnida; order Sarcoptiformes; family Ceratozetidae; genus Fuscozetes; species Fuscozetes fuscipes. The sequence goes on from JAQGCS010000628.1 coordinate 383, forward strand.
AATTTTCAGTCATTTGATTTATTATCACAAGTTTTGTTAAGCATCAAACTTTGAATAAAAGATAATCTACTTGTTTACTATTGAGTCGAACCGCGCGCTTCGACTCTAACTTATAAATAGTACCCCTTTTCGCTCATATTTCGCATTCGTTTTCTCGCTTTCATTCGCTTCACTTCTCATCGTTTTTAACGCTTTTATTCGTTTTTTAGTCTAAAACTGTATTCGATTTCGATTTACGTTTAATTCAATTAAATTACTTTTCGTTTAATCGATTATCTCGTTTCATTCTTCATCGGTTATAGACGCGAAACGCGTCACTATAATGAGCCTTATCTGTATAGAACTGTGCCCTCATAGGCTTCGCATAATGTAGTCGGCAGTTAGTGCTCAATAGTGTATAAGAAGTTTGTTTACTTCACGACTCATATTCACACCAATAGAATGCAAACACGAAATGATTTATCAATTGATTAGATTTTGATTTTAAGGAAATTGTTTTACTTTTTTTTAAATTCTTCTAATATCTAACTTAATTTGAGTATATATTAGATTAAGTTAATTGTGATTTGAACCGAATATGTCTGAGATTCGGGACTGGTTTATGGGTTTACCACAATTCACCCGCTATTGGTTCGGCCTTTCGGTAGCGTTTCCTTTAGCAGGAAGAATTGGTCTTTTAAATCCATATCATATGATACTGACTTCAGATTTCATCAGTAGATTTCAGGTTATTATCATTTGTTAAAACACTAATTAATGGTTTAACTGATCCATTCATTAATATAGTTATGGCGACCGATAACCGCACTGTTCTTCTATCCGATGAAATTTCATTATCTCATAAATTTATACTTTCTGTACAGTTATTCCATTCGTTTAGAGAGAGGTTTGGCCACAATTACTAACAATTATATCTAATAATTGAGTATTACTTAAAATCAGATCAATTCAATGGACGTCCGGCCGATTACTTGTTTCTCCTTTTATTCAATTGGATTTCAATAGTCGTAAGAATTTTAAACTCAAAAGAAGTGTCAATCGATTAAAGCAATTGTTGATCAGATAATCGGCTTATTTATGAATGTAATGCTTTTAATGGATCCGATGGTCTTAAGTGTTCTCTACATTTGGTGTCAACTCAACAAAGAGGTGATCGTCCAGTTCTGGTTCGGCACACAATTTAAAGCGCAATATCTGCCCTGGGTTCTCTTGGCTTTTAATATAATAATGGGCGGCGGGTATGTCCTCAATGTTTATTGTTATTATTAATGAATTGTTGGCAACAGAGGGTTAGACGAATTGATTGGAATAGTTGTGGGACACCTCTACTACTTCATTATGTATAAGTACCCAGAAATTAACGGCGGACCACCTCTTCTCCAAACGCCTTCATTTCTCTACAACTACTTTCCGAGTACTCCTGGCAGGGGTTCAGTTCACGGAGGCTTTCGTTATGAGCCCCCACCTCAGCGAGCAGACAATCAGGCTGGCGGCGGTGGTGGTGGTGGTCGTGGTCGACATAGTTGGGGAACAGGACATGTGTTGGGCGGCAATTGATTTGAACAAAGCTTTGATTGAAAATTCAAAACTTCTTTAATTTAAATAAATTGTTTTGTTATTCAAAATAACTTTATATTTGATTTCTAACTAAATATTTATAAAATAAAATACTTTTGAATCCAATTTTTATTTAAATTAATGTATTTATTACTCAAACGAAAGTTTTATGTGATTTTCATTTGTGGTCGAATCCAATCCAATCAGAATCCGAACACTGTTTAGAGATTTTAAAATATTTGGTCTCTTTATTTGAATTGAAAATCTTTGCGATGAGTTTCCCGATAACCCACTCCTGAATCAATTTGATGACCAATTAATTTTATTTTGTTTGTTTTTAAACTAACCTCTAAAATCAATGCCAGAATAAAATGACAAAGAGCCAGTGCCACTAAAATTGCTCTAAATTCGTAAGGAAAGCCTTCAGTTTCAATCTATTGGCACAAAATTGGATTAAATAAAATGAATCGATATTTTGGTAAAATTACTTCAAAACTTTGTGCGAACCATTTGAAGGGTTTTTCGGGAGTAATAACTATGAAAAGACTGGCGATTGTCGTAACCGTCAGTATTATTGAAAAGAGTACTAAAACAAACAAGATTTACATTTTTCTCAACTTATCTAAAATTATTTATTGATTACCATTGGTGTAGAAGGCTTTTCTATATGGCGCTCCTTTAGCGAACACTATCACAAGAGATGTGTATTGAAATACTTGTATTGCAAATATAGCGTAGTTATCATGGCATTTGTAGTCCAATTCATCTGCATCCTCTGAATGTTCTCTATACCAAGTTTGCCGCCAAAGCAGAACCAATGATAAGAGTTGGAATATGAGGACCAAAATTATATGCAAGATGATTGAAGCTAATTGTGTGAAATTTATGAGACTAGATGGAGGGGCCACTGCTGATAGTTTGTGGTGGGCCCCAGTTCGTCCGACTTTTGTCAAAATAAAAGCAGTCAATCGATTCAATGAATAAATTCAATGATTACTTACAAACAAAGACAAAAAGAGATATAACAAACAAATCCTGGTATAAGTTTTGAATATCAGTCAAATTTGAACGAAACTAAGACATCAAAAGTTTGATAGTTTTTAAACTATATTTTTCATCCATATTCTTACGGAGTACAGAATGAGTACAGCGAGGAATGCCGTCACGTTATATAAAGCCATATATTTGATTATTCCAAACACTGAAACTAAAGAGGCTCTGCCTTCCCGTAAGAGTATTGTAACGCAAGAAATATTTGGTGTCTTCGAAGTGAAAGGGGCCGCAACTGATGCCTCTGTATCTGAAAGACTTATACCACAGTTTGAAGCTTTAAGAGCGCCCACATCGTTTGCCCCATCACCTTTGTAATAATTACTTCATGAGAAAATGTTTGCTCGAAAATAAACAAACCTGTCTTCAAAATAAAAAATACTAACATTAGATGATCATTATGAGAGATGACTCCAATTATCTTACCATTGAAACGATATATCCATAGACCTGAAGAAGTTCTATGAGTCGCTGTTTGTTTTCGGGTGACATTCGCGCAAATACTGCCCCACAAATAATTAGTTTGGGCAGTAGTTCTGGATAATGGTCCTCAATTATTTTGAATGTCTGTCCCGTTAGGGCTAAATGTGATCTTTTTTCCATCGATAGAACTAAAGAATTAGATTTTTTACCAAGGTCTTCTGACTTATCATATGTTTGGTAATATTTTGAGGTTATTTTTGGATTTCCATCGAAATCGACAAAATTATCTAGTAAAATTATTGAATCACTTTTATCGACCAAATGACACTCCTGAGCCACACTCAGAGCTGTGATTAGGTTATCTCCGGTGGCCATTAATGTTCGAATGTTAGCCGAATGCAAGGCATCCATTGTTTCGGTCGTACACTCTTTCAAATTATTTTTCATCGCAACCAAACCCAGAAATATTAGATTTGTTTCGAGTTCTTCTCGTTGTGCCCTTTGAACTTTTGTATAACTGAGTCCAGGAAGGGTCCTATATGCAACTGCGAGCACCCTGTAACTCTTTTGAGTGTAACCCAAAAGTTTTTGCTCAAAATCTTTAGGAATTGTTTTGGAAATACAAAGAGTTGCGATCACTTCTGGGGCGCCCTTTAATCAGATATTAATTTTTTGAAACAAAACAACAAAAGATTACCTTAACGTAAAGTTCGAAATGACTGTCCCCTAAGAGTCTTGTAATAACCGACATTCTGCTTAAATTAGATGAAAAAGGGAACTGGCGAACGATACCGACTTGTGGCTTATCTGTCTCTGTCTTCACGTAAGGGGGTTTCACTATAGTGGGGGTCAATAAATCGAATTTATTGGAGTCATCCACTTGAGGCTCTTCTAACACCCAATTTGTCGCTTCAAAGAGTTTTATGTCGAGAGGATCGCCGATTATTTTAGAGTCTAATATTGTCAATGAGTGACAACTGGCCACACATATGAGGAGAGGACTCAATTCCAGTTTGTCAATCAAAGTGAGCGGTTCTGTAAAGACATTAACTTTCAAGTCATTTGGCAATATTTCTGCCAAATTAAGTTCATCTTCAGTAAGTGTTCCCGTTTTGTCAAAGCATATGGAGTTAACACAACCGGCCATATTGATTGATCTAGGGGACATACAATATATTGAATTGTTGCGAAGTCGTTTATCCACGACAATGCTGGCTACCGTCATAGCAGCGGGCAGTTCGGGCGGAACCACTGTAACAATTCATTGTTTTCATTAATTCATTTTAAAAGTGTTTGCAATTTATACCGATTGTAATCAAATCCAGAGATTTAATGAAAATACTTCCGATTTGATCACCTCTTTTGACTTTAACCACAAAAGTGTAGACAAAGCCTATCATTGCGATGCAAACCATTATTCCTATGAATTGGTTTATATGACGATTGAATTTGAAATCTATTGGTTTGGGGAAGAGAATGGAACGAACTAGTTCTCCCTTTGCCGTTTGAAAACTGGTTCGGATGACCACTGCTCTGACTTTTTCGTGTCCGTAAAACCGAGTTTGTATGACATGAGTTCCGGCGAATATGATGTGTTTGAAGTGTTGCCTTCGATTGAATTGGGAATGACTGAAAGGAATGCCTGTTTTGATGACTGGAACACTCTCTCCGGTTAATAAACTTTCGTCGACGATTGCACTGCCGTTCACAAGAACTACATCGCAATGCATTTCGAAGCCATTTGTAGGTAATATAATGACATCTCCGGGAACTAAATGTCTGGTCTCTTGCTTTACGTAATTGTCTCCACTCTTCCAGACCTCAACGATGTCTTCTCCGCTAACAGTTTTTCGAAGCTGTTCCTGATTGCGACGGATTTGCACCGAAGACATGACCAAAGATATGATTGACATAATCAGAATAAATGAGGCATAATAGAAGTAGTCTTCCAGTGACCACAATATAATTGCCATCATTTGGAACATATAGAATGGACTCAACACTTCTTGGAACAGAATATTCCAATACGACTGTACTTTGATCTCAATCTTGTTTTCTCCAAATAGTTTAGCTCTATTAAATTCATGAAAACAATTTTGGGTAAAAATCACATTCAGTTAGAAAAATGACCTTTGCAACTGCTCTTCGTCTGTTAGTCCTTTCTGCTCAGAAAAGACTGAACACATGATATTGCGATCCAAACCATAAATTTTCTCGAATTTAATGTTTTGATTAGACCAGAGGTATTTGATTTTTTTGTTTTCAAAGTATCTGAGAGATTGGGTGCTTTCAAACTGTCCGTTTACTGTTGGGACAACACATTTGTCTCCATTCCTGTTATTCAATGTTATTATCTTTTCTGTAAAAATTTGGTCGTATTTGTCCTAAAAATATTGCATTGGATTTAGTTTTGCTTTAATTATATTTGACTTGGTCACATAAGTTTAAAATATTTTAATTACAATCGATTCAAAGATTAGACTTACGATCAAAAGAACAGATTCTGCAGAAATAGCTTCACATTTCTTATGAGTGAAGTAAAGCATCCAATGATTCTTCCAATAAAACAAAAGTCTGAGCAAACCCGCCGTCACACAAACTGATATAAATGTCAAAACAGATTTGATCCAGTCTCTTTCATAAAAGTATATTTCCTTTTTAATGAAATGATCAATGAATTTATTGACAAATGAAAAGATTTGATGTATCGAACCATTCTTTCGTCGTCATCGCCCACATATTCCGACTCATTTGAGTTGTTGTCAGAAAATTTTGAGGATAAGACCCGGCATTCTTTCATTCCGTACTCGATTTGATATATGTTTGACTAAACTCTGCATAAGATTTTCAATAACTGAAACAATAAGAAGAATACCAAAGAATTTTAACCAAATTATTATTCAATTGTGAAATAATACGTGAAGTTATGCCACAAATAAAATCATATCTTAATTACAGAACATTTCGCTGTAAAAATTCGATCCTTTTTCTGATAACTTATAAAATAATTGTAAATAATGACATTAAACATTGAAAATTAGGAAAACAACCTATCTCAAAATATTATTATAGTTGCAATTGACAATCGACATAGAATTTAATTTTACATATCTTTGTTACATTTAAACTATAGTTCAAAGTTTTATAATATATGTCATAGTATAGTAAATAGATCATATTTGTCATCCAATGACAATCGAATACCAACTGTAATACAAGGGCATCATTCAAATTAATCACTTATTATAATGAGTTTACCAGGAACTTCTAGAATCTAGATTATATTAGAGACGAATATTTTGATATTCAATTATGTTTGACGTCTTCGTTGCAATAAAACAGACAATAAAACAATTAAATAACGGATTCTATAAATTAGATAAATAGACATAAAATTAGGCGCTCCCAGAATTTTGCAATATGTTTTTACCTTGATCAATACCTAGATATGTTGTCTCAATCGAACTAATATGTCCTTGAAGATAATGGCAATGAAAGTTTTAAATTAAGAATATTCTTAATAATTGAAGAATTGATTGAATCGAATAAATTGAACGACAATTAAGAGAATTTAAATTTATTTTGACTTAAGTTTTACAGTTTAGTGAAGTTTCTGTTAAATAAACTAAAAATACAAATAAATGTTTAAATTAAAAAATTGGTCAAAAAATGTTTATAAAAAGAAAGGTTTGATTTAATAGTTGTCTAATTGTAAACAAATGAGAGGCACAGAAATACAATTCCACACAATTTACTAAATGCTAAATCACTTTACCGTTTGTCTAATATAATGATTACATTTACACAATTCGTCCAAATTTTACACTTTTGCCCAACAAATGAATTGTAGGCCAACGCGAGTCGAGTGCCTCAAAAGGATTTTACATTTTTTTCAAACCATAACTCCTGATTGGAAATACCATACATTAAATCTGCACATAATTCACAGATTCAATGTATGGCCGACGCTATAGTCTGTTGTTTTGAAGTCCAATTCAGGCACTTTTGGGTATCGAATCCTCTAATAGTCAGTTCATATTATTTACAATTATCTCAAATTCGATACATTAGTTGCCAATCATTTAAGAGGAAGAAGTGGCACAAAAAGTATTGGTTTTTCGCCAATCATATGAAAAATCATTACAATTATATATACTTTAAGTAAATTATTATATCAAGAGTTATGTTAAATGTTTTGTCCACAAATGAATTACTCGAATGACTAGTGTTTGCCAAACAATCACTACATTTACGGCAGTTTTAAAATACTGGCTGTGTTTCGCATTCATTCGTGATTTATGTCTTTAAATCGACTTAATATTAATTTAGTTTAAATATAAGCCAATGAATGAATGATTAGTTAGAAAATAGATATAAAAAGAGCTGAAAGAGTGCTATAAAATGTCAAAATTAAACATCGATTCAAAGTATTGAAACATTTGATTAATTAATTAAGTGATACATTGAATGAATTTCTGGCAGAATGTCTTAAAAGCTGTCTTAAGTATAATTTAAATTATATTTCGATATAAACGCATTGGAATCGCATTATTGGAGGAATTATCACAAAAAAATACAAAATTTAGGGAAAATGTTATGAAATGAATCACAGATTATATAATTATTAGGTTTTCATATTTGGATAAAAGGAAACCAAAAATTTATTTGTAATGAAAATAATAATTTAATTAAAATTTGGATTAATTGGATCAGTTGGCACTCCGGACAAGGGATGCATTTCTTGTCCATAAACACAACGCAACAAAAGCTGCCAAACATTCAATAATTTTAAATAAATTATTTGATTGAATGGAATGTCACAAAAGTTGATGGTTCACTTCAATGCGCTTCTATCGAAAGGTTCGAATGGTTTCGTCAATTAATAAAAATCACTGAATAAGTGATAAAATGGCAGTTTTTGGGCCCAATTATCGGTTCGATCGTAGAAATAATGTAAAAATCATGTAAAAAGTCTGATAATAATAATCATAATTATAACTAAATTATAGTATTATTACTGTCGACCACATTATCACTTAAATTAGAGAATAATTTACTAAATATATAATTATTTATATATACGTATCAGAAATGATAAAATTGATGGCAATTCTTGTGATTAAAGTGTTGAGCAGTTGTCTAGTCATTAATGCTAACCACAATTCGTAAGCACTGGACAATCGATAGAAGCCACGGGAATGACTTGAAAACCGTCGAAATCATTATTTTTAAACAATAGTCTGCATACAAATAAGTGCCAAATGATTGGGACGGCTCTCTATTATGAAGAGTCCATTCTTTGAATATGTATATTGAATATAAGTTTTGATTTTATTCGGTCGAAGAACTTAACCGAAATATTGCAGAATTTGATTCTCAGTGTGGCCTCAATTGAGGCCAATAGTAATCGAACGATGACTCAGACGGTGTGGAAGTGATTCGATAATCGGTCGGACATTAATTACATCTTATTTACAATAAGTGATTCACATTTTAGTTGAGATCCGTTTAAACATTTGGCTAATTATAGAACATTCAAAGATTGAAGGTTTGGCTTTACTCGTCTTCGCTCTCTCCCTGTCCATACATTGTTGCTAAGTTCTGTTCAATTAAGTCCATAACAATTATTAATTTCATTTTCAAAGATCAATAGAACTGGTGTTTACAAGTTGTCAATCTAACTTGGCAATTCATTATTGAACTAATTGATGGCCAGTTAGAAAGATTACTTGTTGTAAATTGTTGTTAATGCAAACAAAATGCATACCTGGAATCTGGGACCCCATCTGTTCAAATAGTCGAAATCTGTGTCGGCGTCATTCAGATCTGACGCTAAAGAACTTAAAGAACCGGCAGTACTACCACAGCCCTCATAAGCATAATTTCTGAGGTCATCGAACGGCGGAGCGTTCGGGTCGTTATCAGCTTTGTCTAAATTGTCTCGTATAAGGTCTCCAACGTCTCGGTTGGGATCGATTGGATCTGTTTGTAAGACAACGATTAATACCTAATTTGATAGATATTTGCATACATTGTCTTTGACGCATATCTTTAATGACTCCGGGCTTATCTTTGCCAATAATAGCACCGGTTGGATCAATAGGAATACGAAGAGGAGTAATGTCGTAGGCATTCATGTCGTCCTCTCCGCCTCCTTCGTCGTCATAACTAATTATGTTTTCTCTGACGTCGTCGTCGACATCATTACCAAACTTTTGATGAGGTCTTCGGCTTCGAGTATAGGCAACGATTACGAGAACCAAAACTAAAAATAGTTTTTATTATTAATTAATATATTATTTTAATTTGAGTTCACTTTAACTCCAAATGAATGTCGAATGCAATGAATTTCATGTTTTGTTTAAATATGAATAAAACGAAGCCTTACTTAAGTAAAAAACTAAACACAAAATAATGACTGCGAGTGCGTCGGAACCTAACCCGACCTGACCCGAGTGTTTAATATAGGGGCCGTCATCACAGGAACAGTTGTCGCATCTGAAGCCATCGAGAGGACAGTCACACCAATAGCCACCTCCACTTTCGACATTATAACAACGGCCACCCCTACCACAGGGCTGCCAATCGCACTCATTCTTGTCTTCACAGCCGAGTCTATTGGCTATCATTTGGAGACCCGTCGGACAACTGAATAGTGATTGCAATTCATCGATAAATTTCAAACCTTTTGACCGATTGATTAGTTTTTGTTTGTGTTAAACCTTAAACCGTTTATAGCATAGATTTGAAGTGAAATTTAAATATTCATGCATTCAATTCATTGAGTATTAGAGAACGTCACGGATTAGTAGTCAGTACTCACTCATGATATTAACCAAACATATAATAATCATCATAAGAGCAGCGTTGCTCAGTTGCAGCTCCTTTTCCATCTTCTGGGCGTTACAATATTCTCCCGAAAAGTTTTCAGGACACACACAGTAAAAGCCCATCCCTTTGTTCAGATTCATACAGGAGCCACCGTTTAGACACGGGTTTAATGGCTCGCATTCATTCAGATCAGTACAGTTCTTGCCGTCAACAGTGTTGGCAAAACCGGCCGGACATCTATGTTAGTTAAGTTAGGGACAGACAGTCAGCCAAAAACCCAAAGAAAAGTAATTTTCATGCAATTGAAGCCCAAATTCATGCAATTAGTTGGTCTCCAATAATAATAATTGTGACTGACCTGCACTCGTGCATCATCCAAAGGTCGATACACTCGAATGGATGATTACAGTGAATACCTTCACAGGGATTGTTAGAGGGACAGCCATTAATTAGATTTCTCCACTCAACTACCGCTGCGTTTTCAGAACCGTTTTCCATTGGAAGAAATTTTTGATCGAGTCGTATGTCATTCATACAACCTTTCCGTTCAAATCAAACAATTAGTTATTGATTTTCAACATATGTTTTAATCATCACCTTCTTGGAAGTCATTGTCGACAACAGTAACACCTGGGCCAACGTATTGTACATCTCCGCCTGCGATAACATTTTGCTTCTCGACGGGCAACAGTTGATGTAATCCCTCGTAATCTATTATTTCATTGAATCGTCGGCCGCCGCCGCCATCCAATGATATGGAAGCTGTACTGCCGAAGCGCTGAACTTGAACTGTGTGCCACTGACCATCACTGACATAGATATAGGGCAGCCATAACTCACGCTCGTCAGATGAGCGCAAATTATTCAAATTGAATTTGAATCTCAATTTTTTATCTTTGATTTCAAGGATACAATATTCGCGGCCATGTTTTGAGGCCACCCGAAATAGTTCGCCGTGTTTTTGACGCGTTCTGAACATTAGCTGCAGATCAGTCTTGTATGGGTCGGGTTCAAAGGAAAGGGCGTACTTTATATAGCTGCTTTGCTGAAACATTTTAGATTGGGTTTCTTTGTCACATCGGGCGCCCCACCACCCAGAGTCGCAAACACATCGCGCTGATGAATAAGTACCAACACATTGACCATGAAAGCATTTTTTAGTGATTGAGTTAGCGTTGCACTGGTCTTCAGATGGTGGACATCCTGGTTCGCTTCGTTCATAACTTCCGGGAGATCCCAAGTCATACATAATAGAGTTATGGATAAAATTTTTGATACAACCCGTGAAACCCTGTTTTGTCGGTAAATAGTGCCAATCGTATGTGTTGTCCACATGTTTGTGTAAAATACCTCCGATTTGAAGGGGAGAGTTTACATTCAGGTATTCATTGAAGCCAACGATTCGTGTGACGTTCTCACAACGGGATCGATCGATCTTCGGTGGATCCGTTTCGTCCACAAGATTTCCGACACAATTATCAATCATAAGACGTGCCGTTTCTTTAGTCCAAAATATGTCGATTCGATGCCACTCTCCATCATGTAAATCCCCGGAGGGATTGATAGTAAGCTCTGCAGTTCCCGAACCGAAATCTATCAAAAATCTGAGTTTTCCTCTGAAGAGTTCGAGTGAAATGAAGTCTTTCACAAATTTGGTTCCAAGCACTGGTTCTACAATCGGTCCGTTATAAAAAATCAAACCATTGGGTGTCCGGGTCATAAATTCCAGACTCAGATGTGAGTCTTGACATTGTTGCAAAGGTGCAAACCAGGCCCAACCTTCTCCACTGAAAGAACGAACAGGCATTTGGCACTGAGGACCAGAATACCCTTCCGGGCATTTACAGAGAATGCCGACAGACGAGTCAGTACATCGTCCACCGTTATGACAAGGGGATGGCATCTTACGACATGACTCCACTTCAGAGAAATCTCTGGCCCCACAGGTGCATTTCGGTCGAACCCATACATTGACGCCAACAAATGAGGTCCGGTTGGCGTTTACTACAATTGGCTGCGGATTTATCTCCAAAACATTAGTACAACTGCTCTCGCAGTGGACGTTCTCGAAGAGGCACTCATCGATGCCAACCAAAGTTATGTTGAGCCCCACATCGTGTTCGAGCACTCTTCTGTTCAAACTGACGGCTCCATCCAAAAAGATTGACTTCATATAAGGTGAGCCATGAGCTGAGAATCTGATGTCAGTGATGGGGGGTCTCTCCTGTTTAGTAATGACACTGAAGACATCCAAATTGTTTTTATCGACTTTGAGAACCCGCGCCAACACGTCTTTGAAGCGTTCATATAGTGATTTGGTTTGTTTTTGCTCATGAAAATTCCAAACGCGGATGAATTCTTCTGCGGTTATGCCCGACACTCGAATAGAGCCCGAGTTATAAATAGCTTCTTCAGGTATCTCTCGAACAACAACCGTTACATTTGCGGGAACTTCTTGAGTGTGTTTACGGTCATAGACATTGAATTTAAGAACAAACTCTCCGTTCGTTACGTTTTTCATTGTAATCATCCCGTCGTCAGCATTCAAGTCGAACAACGGATGGGGAGAATTTCCCTCCCAGAAGAATGTTTTGTCGGGTAAATCCCAGTCATCCAAATCTTCGACATGAACTCTACCAATTTGTGTGGGAGGAGACTGTCCTTTGAAATTATAGACAAATATGGTTTTGCTTCCGGGATGCATACGATTGTCGTTTATGTCTCCGATTATTACAGTCAAAGTACTCGTTCCGGTCATTGATGGATATCCGCTGTCTTTGATTATAATCGGAACCAAATACTCCTTTTGAGTCTCTCTATCGAACTTTTCTTTTGACTGGACGATAGCCATTCCGTCTCCATTCGCACCTTTAGGGTCGTGTTGGACATCGAAGAACTTCCTAATGAGATCGGGTGCGTTTGGATCCATTCTAAAAGTGAATGGCGGACCATTGCCTTTAGACCTGTCGTCATCATCTGTGGCTAATATTTCTTCAACTTTTCCGGGAGAGCTGTGTTCAGTGATGATGGGCCGGTAGTCCTTCAAAAATCGGGGGGCATTATCATTAATATCTCCGACCACTACAGTGAGAGTTGCGGTTGCAGTTCGTGGAGGAACGCCGTCGTCAACTGCCAATATCTTGACCTGATGTCGAGGGGTTTCTTCGCGATCGAGCATTCTTTGAATCTTTACGACTCCATTTTGGTCAATACTGAATTGTCGGCGTTTATCCGAAGATCGATCGATTTGATAACTGACTCGAGACTTTCCACCCTGATCCGCATCAGTAGCCAGGAATGTGGCCAAACTCGTGCCTTCTTTGGAGTCTTCGAGAACAGTTACCTCAATATTTGGTTTTTCAAACTCTGGTTTGTTGTCATTAATGTCTCTCAATCTTTAAAATAAAATGGAATTAAAAGAGAATTCAATTTAAGACATTTGACTCATACCTGACGTTAACCTTCGCGTAGTCCACGTGATAGGCGTCCATCGATTCGCCGCCATTATCGCTCACAGATATCGTAATATTGAAACCAAACCTTTGCTGTAAATCTTCGTAATCAAGAGGTTTAGCCACTTTAAGTGAACCAGTGCCATCTGAATTAGTAACCATGGTAAACTTGTCTGAACCAAATGTATTATCGATAACTTTATAACTGAATCTATTTGTTTCGAGGAGATCGCCGTCATTTACAGACACGACCAAAATTGGCACTTCTGGCAGTCCGTCACCTTCAGTTTCATCGACTTCAACAAACCAGTCCTTTTTAGTGAACTCTGGGGGCATATCATTGATATCTTTGATTTTGATGGTAGCAGTTCCCGTGCCTTTAAGACCACCGCCATCCATTGCCACTACTTTTATGGTATATTCGGGATTAGTTTCGCGATCCAAACAACAGACCGCAGTAGATATGACACCCGTTTCCTCGTCAATAGTGAATATGAGTTCTCCGTTTTCGTTGACCTGATTTTGTTCGATCGAATACTTGAGTTTTGCGTGAAGTCCTTCACTCGGGTCATCGTAATCGGTGGCCGTCATTGTCATTACCGTCATACCCGCCGTTCCATTTTCAGTGACATTACCAGTATAAATAGAATAAGGAAAGAATGGAGCGTTGTCGTTGATATCCTTCAAATTGACCAAAACGTCTGCATAACCGACTAATCCATTTCCGCCCTCATCTTCTGCGAAGACTGTGAATCTCCATTGGGAGCGACCGGTCGGTAAATCGCGATCCAAAGGACGCAAAACATATATCTCTCCAGTAGTGGTATTGATTGCGAATTTACTATTAGCCGGGTCGTCGTCTTCAATGCCCTGACCTGTAAGGAAATAAACTATTTGTTGCGGGCGATCCTTATCCCCATCCGTTGCCGTCACCTAATTATTGGATATTTTAATTTAATAAATGGGGTTTTGATTGAAAATTATTCAACAGATATAACAATGAAATGAAAATATGTTTTAAAACAATGAAATGCTATTCAAATAAGAAAGATATGCAAGAATGGCGACAAAAGTGAAGGCAATGACTGTGAATGACATTGTTGTGTCAATTATGGGACAATACCTTCAAAATGACTTTCGGGAGACCAACTGAATCTTCTTCATAAATAGTGGTTTCATAAGAGCTTTGGTTAAACTTTGGGGGCAAATCATTTATGTCTTTCACACGTATTCTAACTTTTGTGTGATTTTCACGCAAAGTGTCGGATGCGACCAGAGTTAGCTCATACTAGAAGTGGACACCAATCGGAAACAAAACAAAAAAAACTGAAAATTTCATGCAATAAAATCGTGCAAAAAATGCAATAAATTTCAATTCAATTTCATTCGATTTTGTTTGAGTGCAAAACACAAGACAATCACAAAACTGTTGGATTGCAATGACCTGAAGTATACGCTTCGGCACATGTCTGTCATCTTCTTCTGTGATCTGAGTCTCATAAGTGGGCCGATCGAAAGTGGGCGGATTGTCGTTAACGTCTTTGATGTGAATGATAACAGTGGTGTAGTTCTCATTCAAATTGTCTGATGCAACCAAACGGAGCTTATACTGCAATAAACCATTTGATACTCTATTCCTATTGTTTTCACAATTTTCTCAAAACCCAAACTCAACAAAATCGATGCGAAATAAAAGCAAAACTGAATTTTGAATGAAATACCTCTTTTCTGGTTTCATAGTCGAGGGGTCCGGCCACATATATAGCGCCCGTTTCGTTCTTAACAGCAAAAGCTCCACCCTGGTTACCCCGCGTTATTTCATAACGTATTTTTGAAGCTAAATAACCATAATTTCGATTAGACTTCGATTAAAGTGTCATTAAGAGAAAGCATACACTCATCCTTGTCCTTTGCGGTTACAGTAATGACTGTGTGCTGAATGTCTTCGTCTTCATTAACCTCTGCCTCATATAATTGCTGATCAAAATATGGCGGATTGTCGTTCTTATCTCCGATACCGATTCGAATATATTTGGTCACAGAATTTGGTTCTTTTGCCTTCATATTTGGTCTGTCAGAAGGAGCGCCGTCTTCTGCGCGGACGAGTATAGCGTAGGCCTGCTTTTCTTCTCTGTCGAACTCAGTTTTTGTATATATTTCTCCCGTTTCGCGATCTATTGAGAAGAACTTATCGCTTCCGTCTTTGGATTCAATACCATAATAGACTTTGTTGTTGGGATAAGTGCCATCCCTATCAATTGCTTGAACCTGAGTGACTTTCGTTCCGGGAGGCATACCCTCCAAAACTGTTTCCTGTTCTCTTTCAATGAAAAGAGGGATCTCGTCGTTGACGTCCTCCAAAACAATATAAACGGTCGCCTCTGAAGCCAACTGTTGAACGCCGTTATTCTCGACACGAACTGTGAGGTTATACTGTTGTATCTTTTCGTAGTCGAGTGGATAGTTTACAAATATGTCGGCCCACGTTATATCATTTTCAACCCTTTGACTCAAATAAAAGCTGTCCCTTTTGTTAGTTTGTTCCGTTCCGCCTCTCATTAAAGAGTAGAAAACAGTTGGATTGTCGGGAATACCGGAACGAGCTTTGATCGAAATCACTTTCCGGCCGACGTCCATATTTTCGCGGATAGATATCGGACCGTAAACGGGTTGATCCCAAATGGGAGGATTGTTGGCCCGATCGACCACATCGATCACTATTTCGACAGAAGCCTTGTGTTGAGGGAATCCGTTGTCAGTAGCGATAGCTTTCAAATGGTATTGATCCCTGTCCAGTGGTTTCTTAAGCATAATCCAACCCGATTCAGGGTTTATTGCAAAGTATTCAATATCTGAGCGCTCGTTAGGAGCGGTCAAGTTGTAAGTAATGGCGCCGTTATTATCCGCGTCTTCATCCGACGCCGAAACTCGAAGAATATTAGTACCAATAGGAGTGTCCTGTTTTACATTCTCTTTATATTCTTGTCGGTCAAAAAGTGGTGGATTGTCATTAATGTCAGTGATTTCTACTTTGAAAGAACAGACACCTTCGAGAGGAGGCGAACCCCTGTCGACAGCTTTGACGGTAACGCTGACGAACCTTCCGTCGTCTCCTTCTCTATCGAACACTTTATTGGTTTTGATTTCTCCGCTCACTTCGTCCACAAGAAATTTAGTGCCCTTTTGATTGGGCTGTTGAACAATTGAATACCTAACCTGTCCGTTATGACCCTTATCCTGGTCAGTCGCCTTAACAGTAACAACGGGTGTTCCACTGGGCGCTCCCTCCTCGACTTGAGGTGCATATAAGCCGCACTCTTCGAATATGGGTTTATTGTCGTTGACATCAGTGATGAAGACTACAACTAATGCAGTGCTGGTATGTGTAGTGAGGGCTCCATTCTTACAACAGGAGCCATCGTCTCTGGCGGTCACATTGAGTTCATATTTGTCCTTATCCAATTCTATTTCTCCGGGGATGAGTCGAATAACACCCGTTCGCTCTTCAATTGTGAACATTCCTGAAGTGGTTCCGCCGCCGACAAAACCGAAGTGAATATTATCGCCGTCTTTATCACTGGCGACAACTGTTGTCACTAAAGTGTTGGGTCCGGCGTTTTCGTCCACATTTGGAGTGTAGACGTCTTGACTGAATTTAGGAGTTTCATCGTTTTTATTTTCAGTGTAGACACGAACTGTAGCCGTTCCCGTCATCGGCGGATCGCCCTTATCGGTGGCCTTAACAGTCAGCACATAAGTATTGTTTACGTCTGCGTCCAGTCTTTTATTTGAATAAATAATTCCCTTTTCATCGATTGTGAACTCTTCGCGACCCAAAGAGTAAACAATTTCTGCATTCTTTCCGGTATCCAAATCACTCGCTGACACTTGAAGTATGGAAGTGCCGATAGCTATGTCCTCATCGATGTTATGTGCTTGGTAGTCAGGCAGTTCAAATCGGGGGGCGTTGTCGTTGACATCGGTTACTTTGATAGTCAATTCTACTGAAGTAGAAAAACCTCCGGAATCTTCAGTTGCGGTAACGATAAGAGAATATGTTTTTGGTTGTCGCAGTTCTTCATAATCGAGTTCTTTGGCTAATTTGACCACACCAGTAGTTGGTCCAATATTAAAAGTACCGGCACCTTTGCCCTGAGCTCGTAGTGTGTATCGTATGTCTCTGTCAGCAAATGACTTGGCCTTCACTTCAATAATGTCGGAGTCTTTTCTTTGATTTTCTGGAATAGTTGCCTCATAGCGGGGCATATAAAACTGTGGTGGACGTTTGCCACCCATTATTGATAGCCGTTCCTCTTTGGTTGATTGGAATTGTCTGTCTCCTGTGGGTCCGTTATGGTCTTCAGCTTTGACATAAAGAACATATTCTTTGTCGAGCATAAAAGCATCAGTTCCTCGGGTTCTGACTTCACCACTGCGTTCGTCCACTTCAAACCTTCCGCCGGCTTTTAAACAAATAAAACGTTTAGAAATTGATTCGAGATATTAGTTAAAAGGACTCACTTCTGTCTCTGACCAGAAAATAATGAATGTTGTGGTCAGTGTCGGGATCACGTGCTTGCAGTTTGAATACGGGTGTTCCGGGCGGTGCATTCAATTGGACGACTGCCTGCATTGGAAGGGGTCTATTTATAAAGTATGGGTTCTCGTCGTTCACATCCTTGAGGTGAACAATAATCCTCTGGCGCTCCAACTCTGCAATTGTTTTGATAGTAAGAAATTCATCAATTAATAGAAAACGTACCGTTCAGATGAGGTCCTGCGGCGTAGACCCAGAAATCAATTGTCCTCTCTTTTCCGAGCAGTTCGTAATCCCAAACCTCTTTGACTTTGACGGCACCGGTAGAGTCAACGGTTACCCATCGGTTTGCAGTTTCTATTTTATAGGTTTCTTCGTTGAGCTTCCGATCCAATTGAAAGACAGTCATTCCCTGAACAGAACCGTCTGATTCCTTAAACTCGTAGCTCTTCGTCGGCCGAACCGAACGTTTTTGCATAGATTTTCGAGAATTGTGGACATTATTGGCATAAATGGTACTAATTATTGAAACAAATAATAACAAAACAAATGTCCAAAAAATCTTCATTTTCATCGATTCTTCTGTTAAATGTCTTTCAACCGAAATAATTAAGCGATTGATTGGACTTCCGATTCATCGACAATATGAGCGCAAATACCATACATTGAGTCAATAAAATGAATCCGTTTGTCATAAAATCATTGCAAACACTTAATTAGATTCACAGCACTCATAGCACTCATAGCACTCATCCCATACACACATAACCTCTCAAATGGACATTACTTTCAAATATTAATTAATCGGATGTAAACTGTATTTAAAAATTGATGAATCAGTGAATCAAAGCGACAAACAAACAGTGATTGCATTCGTTGGAGTCATCAGTGATCACAACAGTCATAGCACTCAAAGCACTCAATACTCAACACAGTCTCAAAAGAGCCTCAAAACAACGCCCTTTCACTCGAAAGCCGTACGCAAACGCATTGATGCTATCACTCACTCATAACTTCCATCACTTCAATCACAATAGTGCTCACCTCGTCTAACATTAAACAATTTATTTGACAATCTTATCACCTTACACACGCTAGTAAACGCTCAAAAATTAAATTAGCTTATACAATGTTCATTTTTTAGTATTTTGAAGTAAGTTGATTTTGTCAGCCATTGTCAATGTTGAGCAATTGCTAATGTTGATTTTTATTGGGAATCTTTCCCCTGATATCGTTGTTTTTGTATGATATGGGTTAGGGTTAGTGAATCGGAGTGACAGTTGGAATGACTCGAGTATAGGACAAGTATCCGGTGAGGCATACAATGAAGCACTACATTGAATTGCAGGACACACTCGACAGACGCCAACTGTTTCTTTTAATAAATACTTTTAGACCTTTTTTAGATTTTTTTGTTAATGTTTTGTAAGCTTTGATTTAAAAATTTTGTTTCGGAAAGTCATAGAATCGATAACTTTTATGATATAAACAATTTATAGCAAATACTGAGAATATTATTATAAACCGATAGACCGGAAACCAAATGAGTCACTTATTTATCGTATATTTCTTCAAAATTTGAGCCTTTTTTCAAACTATCGTTTGTGTTAAATAGAAAGTTGACACTAAAGGTACAGTCAAACCCCTTTCCTGGAAATCAAAATTATTATAATTTATTAAATTG
>JAQGCS010000629.1:0-19913 GCA_034702105.1 Fuscozetes fuscipes
TCATTATCACAAGTGTTGATAAGAATCAAACTTTGAATAAAAGATAATCTACTTGTTTACTATAATGAGACTAATCTATATAGAGTTTGCTCTCATAGACTTAGCATTACGTAGGCCCGCTTTTGGTGCCCTTTACTGTATACCAAATTTCGTTAATATTTCGTAAAAAATATTTGTATAAAAACATAAAATAATGCTTTTCTCTGACGTCTTTATTTTAATTAATATTTAATTTTTATTGAGAAATTAGCGAGGTTCATTATAAAAAGGGATCAGAATATTTAAAGTGAATTAATTCAAACCATTTTCTACTTAAGATTTCAAGAAAATTTATTTGTAAAAGTCTATTGAGCACAATATAATTTTGTATATTTTACAAAACCAGAAAAAAGTCGTAAGTTTTAAATCTTGCTTCAGAAGTGAAACAAATGATAACTGATGAGCGATGCACCTGACATGACCTGACCTAACCTAACAGCACTTGGATCATATGCTGGCCATAAGTTTCTTCGTTTGTATCAAAAGTATCTAGCTTGCATTATTCACATTCCTGACTTTTTTCGCAAACAAATCAACATCAAGTGATCAGGCTGGAGTACAACAGTGTGAGCATCCACTTTTCTCACACAGGTTATCATTGGCACTGACTGATCAAGTAATTAAGGACCAAATATTAACAAAAAATATTCAAATATTTATAAAATATTAAAATATTCATATTTCGCTACTTCTTTGAATAATTTTGATCGAAACAAATGATTTTGAAAACTAATGTGAGTGTGGACACTGTGGAAACTCGTCAAAAGTATTTTTACCGCAATATTCAAACACCGCTTTTCAAGTAAATTCCAAATAATTCAATATTCAATGAGTTATTCTGTTGCAAGGGTCATTAACTCAACTGTTTCTGAGCTTACAATTTGTAAATTCATTTAAAATTGTTAGAAATACTTCAAAGTGAAATTGAAACCCTTGCGGACATTTAAGCAAGGTCAAAGAAAGAAGATTTTATTAATTCTCATCAAAGTAAAAATATTTTTAGGTTAAGAAAAGATCACTTCATTGAGAAGACAGACGAATAGCAAACAAATTGAAACGAATGCGAATTCAAATGTATTGCAATCGATAGCAAAGCATTGATTCTATGCTTCACTGCATAGCACTCATTGAAAACAATTGGATTCAAATGAAAATTTGCATGCTCATATTTGATTATTGCAATTGTTAAGTGAATTTCAGACAATTGAAACGTTTTTGATATAAAACTAAGAAATTATCTCAGAATTGATCACAAATATGGACACTCTTTTGATAATAGCTTTGGTTATTTTGTTTGTCTTTGTTACGGCACTTGGTGTGTATCTGTCGGTTAAATGTTACACTTATTGTTCAAGGCAGAGTACAACACTCAAAGAAGATGCAAAAAAAGACTCAAAAATGATGGCCTCTTCTTCTTCGTCAGACAGCGGCGAAACTCCACAAACACACAAATAGTTTTCAAAACTAATTTTAATGACAAATATTATTAATAAGAGATAATAGAAATTGATTTCATTGAGATTTAAAGCATTTGTTACTTGAAATAAAACGTTTGTAATTAAAGTGTTTTTTGTTTACGAATATCATATAAATTGATTGATATTTTGGTTAATCGCAATGAAGACACGATTCTTAAAATTTGATACCAAAATATTTGAACAGAATATGTGGTGACCTTTGATTTGCACGAAAATAATTAGTTATCAGTTGTCGAGAATTTCCTGAAGTCTTTTAATGTATTTGATGGCCGATTGCAATGTCTTAATCTTTGAGAGCCTTCGAGGCGGGTGTTGTAGTTCTGACGGAATCACCTATTTGAAACAATGGGAAAGTAGCATGGAAATTTTTAAGGCTATTCATGATATCTCATTCACCAAAATTGTAAAATGTTTTGAAGTTTCATTTATTGATTTGAACTTGGAAATTACCTGTCTCAGTCGGTTAAGGGCATCATTGAGTCTATGCATTCGTCTCCTTTCCTGTTTGTTAGCCAGGTCTCTCTTGCGATCCAATTCAATTTGAGTCAAATGCTTTTTATTCTTGTACTTCTTCCAAGTTCTTACTTTTTCTAATGAAGATGTTGTGCGCCTGTGGTGTGTCCTATAGGCCGACTCCAAGTCATGAGTGTCTGTTTCCAAATCGAGAGGAAAAGTTGACTCATGGATCAGGTCGTCATCCAAGTGATCTGACAGTAGTATAGAAGCGTTGCAAGCGTTGGTTCTTGGGGTCAGAATATCGTAGGAAAGGCCGGACTCGTATTCACTGCTGGCGCTGTTATCTGTCATAATGTCATCGGCGGAAAGCGACGGAACATTCAGATTAACGATCGATATGTTATCCAAAGAATCGATGAATACTTTTATTTGTTCGACATTTTTGTTAAATTCATGCAAATGTCAGTCATTTTCATGCAAATGTAAATCAGTGCGATTAGGCATCTTGAACAAATTAATTATGATTTCAAGACTTAAGTGAAGTCTTTTTCTTTCATATATGAGAGAGGAACAAATTCCAGGAAAATTGATTAAACTTTGATTTATGACATATTCACTGATTAATAATCAGTGATTATTGAAATAAAATTATATGAAACTCAATATATTTTTTGAATTCTCGATAAATGATTAAACTTTTAATTAATTTATTAGTGATTTTTTCATTAAAAAAATATTGATTTGATTTCCAGAAAAGTCTTCAGAGAAATAATTTTAAAAAATATTATTGAACTCTAAGTCAAGACATTATCATTAAAACAGTTTTGAGTCAAGAAATTCAATACAGAATCGCATTAAAAACAAAACTTTTGATAAAGATTTTCAGCAAAACTAAGAAATGAAAAGAAAGTCTCGAAATTCTTGAGATAACTCACCGATTGGTTCCATAGCTCAGAGAAAAACAGTATTAAAAACTGTAATTCAGTACTGAATGCAAATTATTGCTAAAAAAGGCGAAACCCTTTGACTGACCAAAGTTTTTGTGCGAAAACTTAATTTCACTTCAAATGTGGTCTTATTTTACTTCAATTAAAACATAAGACTGAAGACGATTAACATATAGGAGTAAAAGTGAGTCAAAAAGAAGGGATCATTTACTCGTCAATAAACGAGCAGAAATTGGAAAAATATCACGTATTATAGGCGGAGCTCTATCTCTACTAAAATAACATTTTTCTTAAATAAAATTCAAAACTTTAACACAAAAAGTAGTGAACAGTAATAATAATAATAAGAAAAGTGGAAAAAATATAGAGTTTTGTCATTTAAAACATAAATCTTTGAATAAATTATAAAATTGTTTTTAGGAACCAAACGATTCACTCATTTGGAAAGAGAGTGAATTTGTTTTTGTTTTGCTAAACAAAAAACTCTTAAACTTCATCTTCAGTTCAACTGTTCTCTACTGCCATCCCATCCCTTTCCCATTAGCTTATGGAGCATTCATTCGGGACGTGTGTCTTAATATTTATGATTGACTTTCAATGTTTTTATAGTAATTATTCTCTTCTATAAAGTTTTCATTTAAGCGCCTTATCCTAAGATGATCAAGATTGTATTAATCAGTTCATATCATCTATTTGATTATCCTGACAATAAATTTTTAACTAGAATAAAAAGAGATGTTAGTTTTAGGGCCTAATAATGTAATTAAAAATAGAAGGTTCTAACTTGCAATTTGCTAGAGACAAAGCTACCTTGTATATCATCAACATTTTGCATTCATATAACTTTAATTACATAAATAAACATAAAATTTTCATTTAATTAAAGCTAACTTCAAATTTATTCTTTGAATTACTCTGAGTCTCTTTATATTGAAACTTTATTTGACCAAAACTAGCAAGTTAATCGAAACGAAATCACGAATATCTCAATTAAAAAGATTTCTAAGATTCCCTTGTCAAGATTACATTAAAATGAGTTCGAATTTTAAGCTCTGACTGACTTTTCAATTGTTTTGCTTATAATTTGTTTGTCAGTGATTCAGAAAATTAAAAACAAACACTTTATGCAAAACATAACTCAAAGTTGTGTTTTAATCAGAATAAGTGATGACAGTCCAAAACTATTTTTGTCACAAATGATCAAGGTCTTATATTCAGAAAAACAGACAGTTTTATTTTCATGTTGAATGAATTTTTGGGTTCTTCATGAAAAGACACACTGTCCAACTCGACACTTTCCCCTTCGACTGTTTTGAAAACAGTAAGTTCCTTCGAGAGGACATTTTGCAGGGGCTCTTATCATGTCATAAGCACACCATAAGAATTGACATGGATTGCTAACAATAGGAGGCAAAAATGACAAGTCCCCAGTAAACCTGGTGTATTTGTAACCGAAATATGTGGAACACTGATTGTCAGCGCTATAACTGGTTGAGGGTTGAAATGTGTCGTGCATTGGGTCGAAAACAATTTTCTTCGGCTGATTGTAGAGACAGGAGCCATACGAAGGATCTACTAATAGGTTTGCGATCTGTGTGTTTGAACAATCGGACCAAACGAAAGGGCCGTCCGCATGGCTTCCCATTATGCCTCTCTCACAATTATTTTCATTCTTATCGTGATTAGCACCTAATGTGTGACCGATTTCATGGGCCGCATACCAACTGTCCATAAAGTTAAGAACAGTGGTGAAGGCGCAGTTATTGCCAAGCTGATAACACACGCTTTTTATTCTCGCAATTCCCCTTGCAGGGTAAAAATCTGAAGCTTTAACTTAGAAAAAGTAATTAACAAATATTTGAAGAATTTGAGTAAATTTCAATTTAATATTTATTTTAATATTTGAAACTTACTGAAAAAGGTATATCCAGAGAAAAGTAGCGCCAAATCATAGTCTTTATCCTTTTTCCAATAAGTATTGTATTGAAACTTACAGAAACTGTCCAGGTAAGGAACCAGAAATTTTTCCTTAGGTACCTGATGTGATTCAATTTTAATGAGTCGGGTCACTACCAAACGTATGGTAGACTTCATTGATGGATATTCAAAAATGGTCTGTACTTGCTTCATTATTGATTTAACGAAATGTTTGAGGTCTTTAGAAAAACGATCATAAAATGGTTGGTCATAAAAGAGTCCGATTTCTATGATTGCCTCTGATATCTGTCTAACTTCCGGCTCACGCTTTCGATCAAATCTGAAGTCGGAGTCATTGACTCCACAAATAAAATCGTTGAGCGTTTGGTTTAATGAGAAGGAGTTTAAAGAGTCGATTAGTTTTAAAAGAAACAAAATAAATAAAAACTTAAAGTTGTTCTCGAAATTCATTGAAAACCCGACAAAACAATTCAAAACATATGGTTTTCAAATTATATAATCACTTATTATATGATTTAATTCATCTTATATTTACAATTTTGAAAGTGTTAATAGAAGTACACATTATTTACATGAATTTGCTTGATGCTCTTGTTTGTTTAGTTTTAATTGAAGATCTGATCAGTGGTCAAACATTACCACCTGATGAAGACAATAAAATTTGTGGAGTGGAAGATACTAACAAAACATTTGTTTCACTTTCTATTAAACCACATGTGAGACAATCGCGAAGAAACCCAATCTTAGAATTGGGTGTATTTTATGAGCCATACCTCAGAGATAAGTTCAATAATGACGACAACCAATTAAAGAATTATTTGAAGATAATTCTGAGCGGAGCTCAAACCGTCTTCAACTATCCGTCAATGAGAACCAGGATAAAATTAGTTGTTAATCGATTTGAGATGATTCCTTCGGGTTTGGTATCAAGGTCAAATGATCCTTACGTTTACATCGAAAACTTCTGTCGATGGCAATGGAATAATTTTGGGAGTCAACGAAATTATGATCTTGGTCTCTTTCTTGTCAGGACAAATCAATATGTGACCAGAAGAGGTACCACAAAAATTGTTGAAGGGTACATCCTCTGTTATTTATTAACATTATTCAATATTTAAATGATCATAATAGTTTAGCCAATATGCCCAGTGTGTGTTTTCCAGAAGCTGTGAATAAGAGCTGTGTTTTGGCGAACGTGTCTTTCCTCGATTCAATGTGGATAATACCGCACGAAATAATGCATACCTTCGGAATAAAGCACTTGACAGCTAATTGTGGTCAGGGTATAATGCATTGGAGAGGACATGGACATTTTGAATGGTCCGATTGCACTAACAATGCGTTTGAAGGATTTCTGGCCCAAACCCAGAATTCTGAGTGTTTATTCAATTCTGTGGGAACACCATTAGGAGAATGGGATTTAAGTGCCTTTCCTTTCCATTCGTACTCAATGGACGAACAGTGTTCGGTCAACTTTGGTCTCAAGTATTCGGGGCACTACTTCTACAGTAATGAGTGCCGTCGTCTTGTTTGTACGTACGACCTGTTGGCCACCATTCAGGCGGCCAGTGTTCTCGAAGGTACTAAATGTGGAAATTCACAAATGGGTTGGGGCTCTTGTGTGGGCGGCAAATGTTTAGTTTCTTCACAAGGCTAAAATTAAATTTAGAATATATTAAGATTTTTAGCAGGTACTAAATGGGAACTTTCTGCATAGAAAATTTGATAACAAGTAAAGTGAATGTGGTTTATCGCGCATTAAAATTTATTAATAAATTAATTAAATGTATGTTTTATTTGGTTTACATTTTCATACAAGAGTTAAATTATGTTCTGTTAAATATTTTGTTAAAGTGTGCGCTAACTGATGATTTATTTAAACGAAATCAACTTAATTCTGATTCAATGTTTATTTTTAATAAAATGTGAACAACTGTTCGAAGAATGTGGTGTTAATGATAAACAATTTAGTCTAAAGGAATACCCATTTGTTCCTCACAGACGACAATACAATAATGAAATTACTGTTGAGATCGGAGTCTATTTTGATGTTTATTTGAGACAAAAATTCAATAATAATGACAAAGACGTAGAAAAATACATAAAAGTTTTGATGAGTGGCGCACAGACTGTCTTCAGTTATCCAACGATGAAAACAAGAGTTAACCTGGTTGTTACTCGTTTCGAAATGGTGCCCAACAACATCATACCATATGTTCAGGACCTAATGATTTATTATGGTACTTTTTGTAAATGGCAATCCAAAAGAATTCAGAATCAACGAAACTATGATCTTGCTATTTTTCTCACGTCAAAGAACCTTTTCTTAAATGGCAAAGGGAATAAGAACGGGTAACTATTCCAGAACCAAATATAATTTAAATTTATTTCAATTCAGTTACGCTCCGATCGCAAAGCTGTGCCCTACAAAGGCAAACCTTGGTGACAACTGTGCTTTGATCAAAGCCACTTATGTAAACTCTATGTGGACTATCGCTCATGAAATTGGCCATAAGTTAGGAATTTCCCATGATCAAAAGAATTGCGGACCCAATGGAGTTATGAACACAATTCAAGAAAAGCCTTTCCATTGGACAAATTGCAGCAATCACAATTTAGAGATTTTCATCGCAAGTAAAGCCTTCTCTGAATGTCTTTTCAAGAGATCGGGTAAAGAGTTAAAGGGATGGGCTCTCGATTCAGTTGATTTCCATTCGTATTCAATGGAAGATCAGTGTTCCCTTAATTTCGGACCTAAATATAAGCCGTACCCTTTGATGATCAAAGTTTGTTTGGCGCTACCTTGCATCTATGATCTGGTGCAACCTCTCAATGCTGGAGCGCCTCTCGAAATGACTGTTTGTAGGAATAAAACATTCAATTTTGATGGAAAATGTATCAGAAGTATTTGTGTTAAGTGAACATCAATTCAGAGAGAATCTTGTTACAATTTATTCTAATATTAAATGACAAGAATATTTGGTGACAAATCATTTGCAAAAGTCTGTGCTAACATCTACTGTGTGTCCTATGAAAGCCATATGAGTGGCCAATCGTTACGTGAGTACAAGTTTGCGACCATTTTTGTTGAATAAATTTATGTCTTGAAAGCACTGCGATCTACAAAATCCCTTTCGATGTTTTCTCACAATTTGAGCACAATTTTTAAAATCTTTCAAAAGTAAAACATTGTTTTGTTTTGTTTTGTTTTTTGGCCTTAAATTGTTTTTATTGAAAAATTGTCAAAAAAAGATTTGTTGACGATTTCACAAATAAAGACATTCGTGAGAAGACAATCGACTCATTCATCACAAATGGCTTTAATTTAAACGAAAGGTTAAATCTGTTTTGGATTATATGTTAAGTTAATGGTAATGAATGAATTTGGTGTTCACCACAAATATTAACCATATTTTGGACTCAAAAACTCTGCATCACATTTAAACATTTAATATTGTACAAGATCAAGAGATTATATTTTGGGGTGCCTTATATCTTAGCCCTATATTAATGCCTTAAAGCTATACAACAGTTGTGAAGACAAATGTGTGCCAACACTACACGTGTTATCAAATGTGAAAACTTGTTTTGATCGCTGATTTACTTTAGTTGCCCGGAGGCAACACATGTTGTCCTTAAAGCTAAGAACAAGTTTATGGTTTCTATAGTTTTAAATATAGCATCGGTTGAGTGATTCATTTCAAGTGAAAAGCGGTTTATTATTGAATAACAAGTATTTCTACAATTTTTTCCTCGATTTTTGATTTTTTAATAATTTCTTTAAAGTGTTTACTAATTTGTGTTCAAACAAATAATTTATTCAAATAATAATTTTATTTAAAGGTTTAGATTTTGCTTTTAATGTTAGAATTGTATGGAAACTGAAATAAAAATAAGTTTATAACTATTTGAGTTAATGCTTTGACCATGCTAACTCAAAAGAAAACTTTAAGAAATGGAAAGGTTATCGAAAATGTAATCAAAAGTGACTCAAAGGACTCTAACAGATGTGAAAATGTGATAAATGGTACTCAAAGTTGTAAATCTGGTCCTGAGTCTGATTCCGAAACAATTATTGACGAAGAATACATTAAAGATGAAGAGCTAGATCAATTGAAAAATGAACAAATGTCTGAAAAATCAGTAGAAGATAATACAGATTCGAACGAAGAATCAACGAACAAATATGTGGTACCACAGAAGGACGGATACACTTGTGGTTACCATAATTGTGGCAAATGGTATAGAAAACTGTTTTACGTAAAGGAACACATCCACAGACATCTCGGTTTCACACCATTTAAATGTCAATACAATGGCTGTAACTATAGATGTGTGGCCAGAGCCGGAATGAAACGGCACATCCGTGATATACACAAAACTAAGAATGGTAAAACTAGAACCAATACTAATGGCATTAATAATGACATTGAAAATGATTACTCAATTGAACATATTATTCATAAATATATAAAAGAGGGCTACAAATGTGGTTTCAAAGACTGCGGCAAACAATTCAAAGCCTGTCGTGACTTAAAAGTACACATTAAACGACACTTGCAATTGAAGCCATACTCTTGCAAATACCAGGGATGTGACTACCGGTGTGTTGAGGGTAAATCACTTCTTCCACACGTCCGCACTTCACACACACCGATCAAAGGCTTGAAATGCAAAGAATGCGCGAAAAGTTTGAATATGAAGACCTATTTTGATCTCAAGTGTCATAAGAAGACTCACAAAGAGTTCAAATGTTTAATTTGTGGCAAACTATTCACCCGACAGTGTTATCTCAAAGTGCATAATAAAAGGCACACTCTATTCAAATTCCCTTGCCACTTTGATGGCTGTGGTTATATCGGAAGTATGATAACTGATCTGAACAGACATATCGTTAATATTCACCACAATTTGATTAATAGTCTCGAATGCAAACAATGCAACACTTCTTTCAAAACTAAATTTCTTTATTATTCGCATAAATTGAAAGTCCGTAAGAAAAGTGCAAAATATAAGTGTAATAAATGTGGCAAAACTTTTTTCCAAGATTATCAACTCTACAATCATAAGCGAACGCATGTAGAAACGAGGCCATATATTTGCAAGGTCAAGGGATGTCAATATCGGGGAAAGTTTTACAGGGATCTGAGGCGTCACGTCGACAATCTTCATGAACCCACTCCTAATTTGAAGTGCAATGTCTGCGGTATTCCCATCCGAACCAAATTCCAATTACTTAATCACAAAGTGAAGAATCACGTGGAAAGATACTTTCCTTGCTCACATTGCGGACAGGTATTTCTCGCTAAGGATGTGATGTCGAGACATGTTATTCGAAAACATAATTCAACAGAAAATCAATAAATTAATGTTTTTGATACTCAAATGAATAAATGAATGAATTATTTTGTTATTTATCTCTAAACTCGAAACTCCTCTCAAAACAGATGCAGTCATCCAATGATGTAATGCTTTGAAGGCATATAAAACACTACTCAGAATTGTAATGCATTTAAAACACATTTGAAACGTTGATAATATATTGTGTTATCAGTTTAAAAGTCAAATGCATTGGTTATCAAGAATTAAAAAAAGTCTGTTTTGAAAGATAATTATTTGATTAGAGTATAGTTACTTCGGTTGAACATGGTTATTCAGAATAGAACATTATTTTATTGTATAGGAAAACAGTATTGCGACTTATAAAACTGCCTTGCCAATTTAGTCTGATCACAAGTTCTGTGTTGGTATGACAGCGAACTACTTTTCCAATTAAGTATACATTTGTCGCAAAATAATGGCATAAAAACTATGAATAATATTTAATTAAAAATCTAAATAAGTATTTAAATTTATTACAACAAGCAATAGAAAAACTAATATATGACTAAAATCACTGATCACTAGACATGTTGAGGCATCTAGTAATTAAATATGACGCTACCATAATTAGAAAGAATCCCATGACCACAGCCGCAATGGACGCACCGGTAATCAATCTCTTCTTATTAAATAGCTTTCTATTTAACAAATCGATGTTTTCTTGGTCGATTTCTCCGCCCTTTACAAATAAACAAAGAATTATAATTTTGAAAAATCAATGCACAACAAACCTCTTCGAGCCAAAGGGCGGGTATAACATAGTCTTTACCCGCTTTCGTTGCATTTAATTGTCTGAATAAGAAAATGATTATAACTGGGAGTGCAAGGTCTCTTTGAAGAGCTTACGGAATACTATCTGAGTGACTTAGTTTTATACTGATTTGCATTCTTTTAAATGCTCGCAAAACAATTCCTGTCATCTGATGGATAAATGTTATGCAAAATTGTCTAAATATTTGGGAAATATGAATACCGGTTCGATATCGATAGTTGTGCCGTAATTCTCGAGAACAAGAGGTTTGGGCGGAAATAAATTGATGTCATCCCGAAAATGATTGTCACCATAAAGGAAATAAGGGGTAGATATCATAACAGGAGCACCTCTGCTCACACGAAGGCAGTGCGATATCTCGAGTACACCATTAGTATCACATTCGCTGATATTCTCTTTGGTACAATAACAAGAATTGGGTTTGTAGAGGAAAGGACTCTGGTAAGTTTCTTTGGGCATGTAAAATTTATATGTTTCAATGCCTTTCACTTCTGACGGTCTTAAATATTCAAAGAACATTGTTCTATGAAAAAGTTAACAAGGTGTAAATATTTTGGTATTCTCCTGGTTGTCTATTACCTGCAGATCTGTGGCTCAAATATATATATGATATGATCTTTTTTCAGATCAGGCGCAAAGAGTGTGGCATCTGTGCCACGGAGTGCATTACATGAGTGAGTTGGGTCGTCCTCATGATAGGGCCAATAAAGAGATTCTTCCTTATCATCATTTCTTAGTTCACTAAAGAAGAGGTAAAATATTATTTCAGATTTCCTTTGATTAGTCTTACGATTTATTGTCGTAACTAAAAATTTGGTTGAATTTGTCCTTGAACGTGTTTGAGAATATACTCATTTCGTCCAATAAGCCATTCATACCCTAAAAATAGTTTCAAAATATACTTCAATTATATGTTTATTATAAATTGTCCAAGTCTATTTTACATTGAATAACGAGAAAGGAGTCAATGTTATTCCACTTCCATCCGGAAGAAAAGGTTCGAGTAACTTATAAAGTTTTACATCTATTCCATCAAATAAAAGCTCCCGAACTGTTCTCCTAGTAAATAATGATTTTTCATTGATATCAAGTTCATCTTTGTATAAATCAAATCCCATTTTTCCTTCAGTCAGAATTTCGTTGAATATAACACCCTACAAAATCAACAATTATAATCAGGGTTTTTGTCATTTAATAAATACCAGAATCGGGACATTAATGAAAGTAATGTTTTCGTTATAGTCTCCGACAGAGAGGTCTTCATTGAATGTGTACTGACGTCGCTCTCGATATGAAATCGCAGACTTGTTATTGTCGTCGGAGTAGAAGACAATGTCCTCCTTAGTCCTGCTTTCATCAAAAACATACGGTCCCCTCTCCTTGAGTTGAATGTCATCCAGGTTTGTATAATTGTCAGGATTTTTGAGTTCAAATATGTAAAACTTGATTGTGATTGGTGCTGGGATTTTACGCCATCGCTCAAAAACCTCAGAGCCATTGATCAAACGTAACTCCTATTCATTTTTTATAAATAAGTCATATTATCTAGGCTGAAAAGGGATCTACCTCTTTTATCCTTCTCTCCACAATGTTGGGCAAAATGAAGAGAATAACTGCTCCGACTGTTACTAATACTAAACCTGCAAATCCGAGTCCAACAAAACCCAACAGTTTTGACATTCTGTGTGTTTTGAATAAACTTTTAATTTTGTTAAAGAACTTCATTGATTCGATATTTTATTTTCTTCGATTCGAAATCAATTTAAATATAAATTTAATAAATCATCTGAAAGTGAAAATCAATTTTCAGTGTTTACTATGATTTTTAGGCAGAATTCCGTCAAATGATTAGAATTAAAGAATTTCGAGCAATCGCTCAAAACATTTATTTGCAAGAAATTAATAGGTCTTTTATAATGGTCTTGGCTATCTGTTTAATTTCGAGATAATTGATCCTTTAATTGTTCATCTAAAGCTGACTAGTTAATAAGAATGTTCACACAATTGCTCATCCACAGCTGATATAATCCAGTAATTGATGTGCAAACTCAATGCCAAGACCAAAATGCCATCCAACTTTGCTTATGTTTAATAAATTCTCCACAATTTACTCAAAAGAATTTTAAAATATTTTACACGAAATCATATTTGAAATGAATATGAAATTACTTTAAATATTAATATCATATAATTTATGACATTTACGTCAAGGCTTACAAACATTTCAAAAATTAAAAATATTTTCATTTTATATATATATTTTTAATTAAAAATACTGTTTTTGTGATGAGATATATATCATAAAAATATTGTCTCAATTTTTTTTATACAAATGTGGCAAATATTTGTCAAAACTCACCTGTTTACTCCTTTTAGCCTTTGAAGAATTTTCAAATTTTAATCAAATTTTTGAAAATTTAAACTAATCTTAAATAATATAATAGTGAGAAATGCGATGAAGTTGTGGTTTATTCATAATTAATTTGAAACTTAATGAATACACAAATGTGTCAGGTTGCTTTCAATTGTCATATTGAATGATTGATTTTTTTCGAAAACAACCTAATCTCTAATTACATTTATTGGAATCAATACAATATATCAATGATTGAAATACTGATTAAACTGAATAGTAAAATAAGATAACTATGAATTATTTTGCAACTAGTTTATTTTATTTACCAAAAGCTGAAACAATAATTTATTTGCGTTTGCAGAAAGACTGCGTTTATTATAAATTTTTCTTTGCATTTACATTGTATCTAATCATTTAATCTATTAAATTAATGACACAATAGATCATGAATGTAATAAAATGTATCCGAATCATTGACTCTTTAAATAAACAAAATTTAATTATAGCTAACTCATTTTAAAATTAGTGAACACCAGTCGGATAACTGGGAGATGTGGCCACACCGCACATATTGTTACGATTCCTCGCCCATCGAATGTACCCATTTTCCCCCCACTTTGTACCGAATGAATTTTTTAATAGCCAATAGTCCTGACCCTCTGGTGTTGTGCCATAACCGACGACAACCATCACAT
This sequence comes from Fuscozetes fuscipes, assembly GCA_034702105.1. Classification (NCBI taxonomy): domain Eukaryota; kingdom Metazoa; phylum Arthropoda; class Arachnida; order Sarcoptiformes; family Ceratozetidae; genus Fuscozetes; species Fuscozetes fuscipes. The sequence continues at coordinate 14,064 of JAQGCS010000629.1, forward strand.
GATTAAAGTTCTCAATAAGATTACTACACAACTCCTCGAAATAAACGCCAGACTTATACGATAAAAAAGCCGAACCCGCGAATCCTCCAATCGTGTCAACCGCCACAGCGATGGGACCAATGAGTGCCACTGCCTTTTTGAGTGCCTCTTCATCACCTGATGGTAGTTCCACATAACCAGTGATCCGGGCCCCCACCGTTTCATTGGAAAAGTAACATTTGGATTGTATTTGCGCTCTGTAGGGATACGACTCTTCAGTGTCGATGCCTCCGTTCTCTATGATGTAGTCAAAAGCCCATTCAATTAAGCCTCCCCTACAGCCCAAATTGCCATATTTGACCGTACAATCGATTAAGTTCTGTGAGGACAATGAAACTAGCTTGCCATGTTTTATTGCCATTTGTCCTTAAAATGACTATAAGATTATACAAACAATTCCAAACCTGATCCACAATTGTTACCTTCGATAGCAGCTGCAGCCACCTGTCCATAACACGATCCGCACTAAAATCAAAGAATTATAAAGTTATTGTATAACTTATAGTTAAATTGTTTTCACCATTTCATAGTTTTGATCCTTCACAGAAGTGACAGCATTTTTGTCTCTCCAATCAATTTGTTTGGGAATATTGTCCGTACTATTTGTTATATATTGCTGTGAATATTTGTTGAATTGTTTAGTGATTAATCTTGGTACTGCTTTTGTCAGTATTTCATCTGAATGTAAATCTGTGAACTTATTGACTGCCATTTCATAACTCTTTAACCCCTTTTTGAATTCAATATTATGGCCTTTAATTCGCTTTAAATTATTGATGAAAATACTTTTTCTTTTCATTTCTTGGCCTGAATTTGAATAGATTTTTCCAAAGACGAGCTTATTTTTCAAAAGATCATAGTGAGTTCATGTGAACAAGTTGTTTTTAATTATACCTTACCTTAAATTGCTGCCATTCTTCGTCATATTCCTCAACCATTCTATTGACTTTAGGCCTGCAGTGAGTGAAATGAACTTGCGACAAATGTTTCGACTGAATGAGCCATTGATTGCGAGCATCACTACAATTGAACGATTGGTCATTGATTTCAATTGTGTTTTCAGAGTGAGCTAGCAAGAATGGTAAAAAGGCTTTCTCGGCAAGAAATGTCAAATTATTTGACCTGATACTTGGGTGTGATAATAGAAGGTCAGCCCTTCTTTTAATATTGATCAGGGATTTTGGAGCGAAACTATTACCAGTCAAGAGATAATTTTCATACATTGCAATTCCAATAAAACTTTCTTGAGCATTATTCACTATAAACGCTTCATTTGGTATAAAACTAATGCTTGTGTTCACAATTTTAAGCGATTTTAACCGTTCGAGTCTTTTGAATGCATTTTCACCAAATTTGCGAATATTTTTACCATTGATATGAACGTCACTCAAACCTTTCGGCCCATTTTCAAAGGCATTGTCAGGTATTTCGGTTATGTTTGCATCAAATAATGATAAAGAACCTAATTTTTCCAATTTACTCAGCGCTATAAAAAGTGAATTGTTAACATTTTGAAGACGAGGATTGTTTCCTAATTCCAAATAATTTGTAGTTGAGTTGGTTCTGCCTCTGAAAGCATTTTCTTTGATTTCCCTCAGATTTTTTGCATGAATATAAATGCTGGAAAAGCCGATATCTCCAAAAATATCATCTTCCAAATGAGTGATCGCAGTATTATTGATATAAATGGCCGGAAATTCTCTTAGATTTATTGTTAAATTACTGCTCAGTCTTCTCATAATGGTCTGCAATTCTAATGGCGTACTTCCCCCACAGTAGATGACCTCGGGAATTAACTCATGAGTGTTCTTATCCTGTTCACAATAACATGGTTGAAGCAAATCAGAGGGTGGACATTTAGGATTCAATAGGCAATTCACGTTTGTGATCATCCATATTACCACAATATTTACTAACATCCTAATTGAACCTGTTGAATTTCAAAATATTCAATTGTTTGAAAATTAATATTAAATTAATTGGGAAAGCATGCTTAAAGCGACAATAATTACCCATTTTGTTTTGATGTGCTTGAATAATGATTTGCTGACTGACTTTATAAAATAATGATAACTAAATTAACATTTGTTAAAATTCTCACATTAATTAATCACCTTTGAAGAATAGGACATCATTACTAAGAGGTGGTCTAATACTTTCTACACTTACTAGAAATGGCAAATTGCCTTGTATAATTTGAAAGTCTCGGGAAATGTAGTATGGCTCAAAATGCCTAGATAAAATTTTTGTCGACCCCTAATAAGTATTTTATTAATATTATTATTATAAAGTGTTTTAGAGACAGTTTCATGGTCTTGAAGTTTCCGATATAATTGATGAGTTAGAGCACAATTTGCCCAGCTCATGTTTGAACATCGAATTGAAATTTTACTTTCAAAGGGCTTAAATGCAAAAAAACATATGATATCAAATCAAATAGTTCAGTTAATTTCTATTTTGACGAATAATTCGATTACATTGATTTACAAATGTCTTATTATTAATATGATTAATTTTTAGCAATGTCAAATTCTTGGCATATTTTCGAAATAATAAATAATTTTTAATCAGAATTGTTTTACTTTCTTTTGAAAACATTAGAAACAAGTGATTCAAAGCTAAGAACTGAAAGTCCGAACCAAATATTAACAATACCTCCGATATGATTAAGAAACTGCACAAATGTGAAGGTGGGTTCGTATATAATTATATGGTCATATGTGAGAGGAAACCATAGATAAAAATGAATATTTTTATCTAGTTCATTATTGGGAAATTCGTTCAACTCTTCAATAGTGAAAATATGTTGCAAACAGTTATTGAATTGACATTTATTTTTGCAGTACTTTTCGCTATGATTTCCAAAACATTCCATTCGTCGAAAATTTTTTAACAAGCTGCTATTCACTGACTTTTCAGCAAATATTTCACCTGGCCATTTATTACACCTCTTTCTGGTCAGAGATATTAAGCAATCACTTAAGCAGTAACTCTTTGATCTAAGTCCTATTTGATTATAATCGATGCAATTTGTTTGATAGGGAGCCGGAAGAGTATAAATCGATTGTCTTTCGAATGTAATGTCTTTTAGAGTTTTATTAGATATTTGAATATTCCGGGTATTATAAGGCGACCAAACTTGTTCTTTAGTAGAATGGATAATAAGTCTCAAGAAGGTAAGTGCTGGATAATCACTAAAATTGAAGGTGATTTTGAAATTGATTATTGCAGACGAATAATCCGTTTGACTCATTATAGTTTTGGTTTGGTTTTTATATTTAATCAAAACTGTGAAACATTTGAAGCCTCGGTTTATATTCGTATATATCTTTGCGGTCGCTTTGCTGTCGTTCTCGAAGAGTACAAAATTTATATGAATGTCCGACTCATTCAAAGTTATTTCATCTAAAAATTTTGGTGAAAATGTTGAAATATTTTTTGGAATTTTTGTTGCATTGAAAAGATTATAAATTTTTGATAAACTCCTCATATCTCTAATTTCTTTACAGAAAGAGAGGGCCGGCATCTCATACTCGTCCACTTTTTCAATATTCCCATTAATACTAAAAGAATAATTGAAATATACATCACATGTATTATACATTTGACACAAACATCCGAAAACACTTGTGATTCGAAATAATATTTTGAAAACAAAACAATAATTGAATGTAAAACTATTCAAATGTTTGCGTAAAATATTGAAAGTATGAAATTTATTTTGTTGTGATAAATGAGAAAAATTGGACTCGAGTTCACTTTGAATGAATGTTTTTCTTCTAATATTCTTTGTTTTCATTTTCGGATTCATATTTTCAAACTTTGAAACCGAATCGTTTTGTAAAGTATTAAGAGAACAGAATATATGGTTCTCTGCCAAAAGTATTGCAAAATTTTTTTAAACCAAGTTTTTATTACTAAAATGTCTCCAATTGTTTATTCAAACTTAATCCATTTAGAGAAAATAAATTGACTCTTGTAAGGAAATAATAAGCTTCTAATGTGTCAGTTCTTTATGATGTCTCTAATTTATGCGTTAAATGTCTATTTGTGTGTATTTTCTTGAATTACATTTTCTATAGTACTTGCAATCGATGTTAATTGTTGTGACACTATTTTTATTCAGTTCAATCATATAATAAATGATAATAAATACAGTGAGTATGGTAATTACTATTATTTACTTATTCTCCTTACAACTCGTCATTCTCTAAACGTGTTTGATATAAAAGAATAAAGAAAGGGTGCCTTGGCAACAAGTCAACAAGCCACTATTTCCTAAGTTAACCTTCACCTCAATTCTTAAGTTGAAGTTTGATTACTTGAGATTAGTTAAGCTTTAATTTGCTTATTATTGAATCATTAATAATTGATTATGCTTAATAATAGCAATTGCATTATACAATCATCTATTTAATAGACAGACACTAATTGAAAGGAAATTGAAAGCATATTCTGTTTGTTCAAGAATAGTCAGAATAATCAGTAATCTACAAATAATGTGGAGCCGGTCCTTGAGGTCACTCATAGATAACGTTTTGTTTACATTTGTTTGACAATCATTAGAATGACAATTATTTAGAAGCAATTAAGAAGTTGGTTCAATTGAATAACCGGTGATTCGTTTTGACCAATCAAAATATATTTGTCATCTCATATATTCCAATCAAATTCAGTTCTTATTAATTACTTTACTATTTGTAGGATATGTTATTATAAATGAGGCATAATATTGAGCTAATATCAAGCAATATTGTGAAGGATGCTATTTTAGTGCAGTCGCTATGGAAGCCATGAAAAGCGCTATTTTTGATATAAACCAGTGAAATATTTTCTATCTGCATTGATAATCTATCATTTCCTCGATTTTATTGTGACTTCTTCTTTTTTTGAAAACCTTCGAGAATTTCGAAAATTATTGGCAAGGTAAAAGTGGAATGTTTTATTTTTTGTTCGAATTGTCAATAAAAATAGAATATACTCGAATATATTTATCACTCTTCCTTCCTTTATATTATTTGTTGTGATATTTACCTAATTTTTGAAAGAGTTGAAAGTTAAAATCTAGCAACATTGACGCTTTTGGAGCATTCCCATTTTTTATTTTATTGTCTCTATTAGAATGAGAGCTAACCAGTGTAAAGGTATAGTGAAAAAGAGCTTCGTCATAATTGTAAGAATAATTTTTATTTATTTAAAAAATACTAAGTTTTTATACTTTTGTTCCTTTTAATTGAATCTGGCTGAAATCTGAATTTACGCCTTTACTCCCAAAATATGCATGATTACAAGTTAATTTCATAATAATGTCCTTAATAATCTAAATGATGAAATCTAGTTGTAAATCAATTAGTTAATAAAACGCTTAAAAGTAAATATTATTATTATTGTTGTCATAACCTTGGTGAACTTTGTTCTACAAATTACTCTTAATTTTGATCTCAAATAATAATAAAATTATTCAAATATAGTGAAGATATTTCTTGAATTGTTTGCAATGACTTCTCAGACAATAATTTAAGAAAACATTTATTTATCAGTCATTGAGATCTCAGAACTTCTAAATAAACGAAACGTTTTTCTATCGTTTTTGAGACTAATTTTTCTGATGGCAACAGAAATATAACTTTTTATTACAAGAATAGAAAACAAGTTTTTTATAGCGACAGATGCGTTAAAAGCATTTTCAGAGTGGTTTCCCTTTTATTGCAATAATTAAATTTATAGCTCAACACAAGAGTTGAATATCTTCTTAGCAGTTGATTATTAGAACTACACTTTAATTTTAGTCATTAAATGTTCACTGGTGAA